>JAJOOF010002310.1:0-55622 GCA_029582545.1 Solanum lignicaule | reverse complement strand
TACTTATTGCTTATGGTCATTTTAATTGCTTCCGCGACCAAGGATGTGTAATGATACGCTATGAGGCTTGTTTGGGGTTCCTTCGGGTTCCCCATTCGCCGGTCACGTCTAGGCCCTAGGCTTGGGTCGTGACAAAAATAAATAGACACATATGAGAATATGGACCCATGATCAAATAATACTGTAGCAGGCTGATGGCATAATAAAAGTTTACATGTGATGACATCGTCAGATGCCTCAGCCGCCGCCCTCACCCGGGCTGCATAGAAATGGCCCTGAGCATCTCTGCCCGATGCATCTGATCTACCACCTAACATGCCTCCCCGAACTCCGCCTCTGGTACCCTGTTGATTGTCCCGACGATCCTGGCCCTGACTAACACCTCTAGCTGGAGGGGGCACTGTTGAAATTGGTCTAGGTGCAAGGGGAGTTGGTACAATCGCCCCTCGCCCTCGTCGAGGGCACACTCTGGACCAATGGTCAAGCGCACCGCAATCAAAACACCTCGAAGCTGAACGCCCTGAAGTAACTCGACCGCGGTAGGAAGGGAGGGAATCTGATCCCTTCGAACTCTGGCCCGTTCTAGGATCAGCCTGCTGATGCTGGCCTCCCTCAGAAGCAGGTAATGCCGCCTGAACAGGCCGACTGGACTGACCCTGCTGGAACCTCTGGCGGGGTCTATCATAGGAGTCTCTCCCTTTAGTTTGGGACCCGCTGTAGTGTGCCCTCTTATTGCTGCCCCCTTGGGCCTCGCGATGAATATGCTCCATGGATCGGGCATGATCGACCACATCAAGAAATGAACGGCCGACTGAAACCAAATGCTCTGTGTCAACCCTCAGACGGTACCGCAACCCACGTACAAAACAACGAACTCTCTCTTTCTCCGTGGGCAGGATTATGGTAGCATGTCGAGACAACTCATGGAACCTCATCTCGTACTCTGAGAGGGTCACAGGGCCCTGCTCCAATCTGGAGAAATGATCACGAAGCCTATCCCTGACGCTCTGTGGCATGAACCGGGCCAAGAAAGCCTTTGAGAACTCACTCCAAGATATAGGAGGCGATCCAACTGGCCTGGATTCTCGATACGTGCGCCACCACTGCCTGGCTGGCCCACGAAACTGATGAACGGTGAAGTCGGCTCCTCTCGACTCCAAGAGGCCAAATGATTGTAGTTGCTCCTGGCAAGTGAGCTAGAACTAGTTTGTCACGCCCCGAGCCTACACCCTGGGCGGGACCGACACTCGAAGACCATTGCTGGCCCCAAGCGAACCCTTGGCCTGGCTTACTTAACTCAGTGGAAAACTTAACTCAACAGAATAACTCCATGCAATAAAAGGTCATAAAACAACCCAACTGATAAAATCTTGACAAAAAAGGCAACTCGAGTCTCAAAATAGAATATTTATATATATACATAGATGAGAGACTCACTACTAACTGACTGACTGACTGTCTATGAAGCCTCTATAACACTGAGATGGATGTTGGGACAGACCCCTCAACATCCTAATAACAAAACTAAGAGAACAAAATAACTGAGTCCTCCGGAATACAAAGAGGCTCACCACTAACTCTGGAGTGCTCAGCTGGATCAACGGTGTGCTGGATGCTGATCCTGGGTACCTGCGTCTGCATCATCATAAGATGCAGGCCAACTGGCATCAATACATTGAATGTACGAGTATGCGAGATGGAAAGATAAACCACAACTTAAGCTTGAAAGGAGTACAAGAGAACACTTACGTTAGCTTTGTTCGACTCATGAATGACTGAACTCAAAAGTAAAGCAATAAGACACATGCAATACATAAAGCTTGTAAAACATTATAAACAACTTAGTTCGTTAAGGATAAAGCAATAACAAACTCAACTTTACTTATATAAAAGTAATATAACTTTAGTGGGAGTTTCTTTAACCGACAACCACCACTATGACCCCTAGTGATGATACAACGTTTTACCTCACGTTGCCCAAGGACCATCCTATACCTTGCCGTGATATATGACCTTGCTTTACTTAGTGAATCCACTAGCTTAACTTACCTGATCCTCTAAAAAGAATGACCCGTCAAGTCCCATGTTGGCTACATGGTTCTTATGGAGGGTTGAGTTAATATGAACTCGCGTCCCCAATTCGGTGCTCAATACTACTCCCAAAAATACTTTGGCTCATAAGTGTTTAAACACATCTTTCTTTAGTTTGAGCTAATTGCTCAAAGCTTAACCCAAAAAATCCGACTTTTCTCATTTGTTTTTCCAACTCCAAACCTTCTTAACTTCAAATGTTCTAGCCCCAAACACTTAGAATCATAAAACCCCTTAATATACAATAGATTCAACTCAAAATCACAACCGGAAACATGCACAAAACCAACAAGAATCTTCAACAACACAACCACAACTTCAACAAACACAACCAGAAACACAACCAATCTTTTCTCGGAATTAAAATGAGTTTGGCGTGTGGAGGAATGAACCAACCCAACACTATGATCTCACATACCTTAATAGGGATCACCCCCGACGAAAACCACGACAATCTTGACGAATCCTTGCTTCTTCTTCTCTTTCTCCTCTTCTTTCTCTCTTCTCTCAAAAGCCCTAACTCTCACTTTAAAAAGGAAAAACTGATTTAAAATCAGTCTAAAACCTTAATATAACCAAAAGAAATGGTTAGGAAAAAAACCAAAATACCCTTACAAATTCGGACTAAACTGCCCTGCCAACAACCCAACTTCCAAAGGGCATAACTCACTCATACAAAATCGGAATCAAGCAAACTCGGCGGCGTTGGAAAGATCATTCCAAGATCTTTCCTAACATAACTGGAATTTCACTTAACTCATCCTGAGCTAGGAGTTATGACTGCTCAAAGTTGACTAAAAACTCATTTTTTTCCCATACTTAACCATATTTCCAGATTTTTGAATTCTTTCCAAAAATGACTATTTCCAATTTATAGCTTCTTCATAGTTATTTCAACTTACACGATGTTAGAACTCGTGGGCGTCTTCCCTAATCGCCCCTGAGAATATTGGCGGTGCCAACCTCTGGAATACCCCGAGCATCTTCTGTTCGCGCAGTGGCATCTCCCTATCCTTTAAGTCTGGCAGGGCGGTCACATGAACTGGTGGCGGCTTCTGGTGTCGTTGCAGCAGGCTGACCCTGCGGCGCTGGAGCAGGAGCTGGAACTGGTGCTGGTGCCTGACACATCTCACCAATAGCAGCTAATATCTGAGTTAGCAGGGCATGAAGGTTAGGAGCTGCAGCTGGTGCAGGTGGCGGCTGGGCTGATCCCGGCCCCACTGGCTGTGGAGGTACATATGCTGCCTGGGACTCCTCCTTCCTATCTCGGGCCGATGTTGCGGCCCTGCCTCGATCTCAGGGTCGACGTCTATCCCAAGCTGGGGCTCTGTCTGCAGGCCCGGGTGCATCACCCCCGGCCGCGCCGCCTCGCGTGAGAGCCATCCTACTAAAGAGTGAAACAAGTGGGATTTCAAGAAACCAATAAGACACACGTTGCACGAAAGTGAAACAAAAGAGGAAATCTTCCTAAAGACATCTTGTAGCCTCCCGAATATAAGTTACGGACGTCTCCGCACCGATCCGGAAGACTCTACTAGACGTTAGCTCTGTACAAGTGAGATCGGTGAACCTGAGGCTCTGATACCAACTTGTCACGACCCGATTCCTCGAATCATGATGGCACCTACTATAACCCACCATTAGGTAAGCCAACCCGTAACCCGGAACAACAAGTAATGGGTCTGAGGGAAGAAACAAGAGTTGATAAAATTTAAGATAACAACATAACCAGGCGGAAGCAAACCAAACATATATACAAATAAAGATCCCTCCCAGAACCTGTAAGTCACTAGTACAAAGCTACTAACAAAACGAGTACAAGTCCCAAAAGTGGACCACAAAGACTGGACTGTCTCGAAAGGTAAATGACAAGTCTATATACACAGATGGAAACTGAAATAGTACAAAACGCCGTATGCTCACCCCCGTCTCCAGATCAGACAACTCCAAACTGGATCAACGCTGGCCACTGGTGCTCGGACCTGCATCACGAAACAGATGCAGAGTGTAGTATGAGTACCAAAACAACAGGTACCCAGTAGGCATCATAGGCCGACTGAACTTGAAAAGTAAAAGCAATATGAAAAGAAAGAATAACATAAACCGAAGTCAAGAACTAAAATCTAACTAACAATGGAATGCACACGAGTGTAGAAAGAACTAACTAAAGTAATCTATAAGCTAACTATACCTAACTGGACCCCCATAATCCCAGAAGGTATACTCGTGCGCAAGTTAAATAAAAACCCGAACGGACCCCCATAAGCCCGAAGAGTACACAGAATAACAATAACTAAAGAGAATTGCATATAAGAACCCAAGAACGGAGAACATCAAACCAGAACTTCAACCCTAATTAGTAGAATCTGACAGTATGGAGGCTGGACTTCGAACCGGATGCTCACCAGAAGTACCCAAGTAACCAATCACAAGTATCAAGTATCTGAGGCCGGAACTCTAACCGGATGCTCACCAAAAGTACCCAAGTAACCAATCACAAGTATCAAGTATCTGAGGCCGGAACTCTAACCGGATGCTCACCAAAAGTACCCAAGTAACCAATCACAAGTATCAAGTATCTGAGGCTGGAACTCTAACCGGATGCTCACCAGAAGTACCCAAGTAACCAATCACAAGTATCAAGTATCTGAGGCCAGAACTCTAACCGGATGCTCTATATAAGTATCTGGGCAATAGAGGCCGGACCTTGAACTGGATGCTCTATAAAGGTGCTAATGTAGCTGCTGAAAGAGTCACAATCGATCCACACTCATAAATGTCTGTGGAACGCCGTCCATACGTAGCCAATCAATGTAAGTCCTTAGAATCAAATCGAAAATCAAATTCAAATCGCGAAGCAGAATTAGCATCACCGACGTTACTCGTGAAGCCGTAACATCGGGGAAAATAAGGATAACTAAAGTTGGAGCAAGCGTATCGCCTAGCTAAGGCCCAAACTATCAGACTCAAGTCTGGTACATCAGTCTACAGGGACCTAAGCCGGCCGAGCGACGTCGGGGCAAAACTAAGGCCTACCGGATCTGAATCATGTATTTCAAAGGCAAGCCCTAGACAAACCTAAACTAAGGCCCAACATGCTTCAAATAAATAATAATTAAGCATGCAAACACTTCACATAGCGAGGAGGGTCAATAAATAACACAAAGCATGCTTACAATTAACCGATAATTCTCGAAATAGGCCGAAAACATGATTTCTAAACACCTATGCATGATTCAATAACTACCAAACCAAATCCCAACTAATCAACATGCATTCACACTCTCAAGCTCAATCTAAGAAAGGGAAACTGTAGCCTACCTGTAGGCCGATCACACGCGCTCCAAAATCACTTCTCTGGAGTTTTCCCTTTTTGAACATCCTCGAAATGCTGCCCCGCTATCAAAAATAGAGTCACAACGTTATTACGGTCGTTTAGACACAAAAATCACAACAAACGGAGACGGTCAATTTTGGGGTCAAAACGGAAATAGTGGGACTTGCGCTGAAAATTCTGAAATTACCCCAAAAGTAGGTTCTTAACAGCTCCCCAAATTTGTGTTCCAAAATGGGACACAATTCGGGGCTCGAAAACCACACAATATCAACATGCAACCAAAACCCAATTTTTCTCAAGAACTAGAAATGGGACAGCAGTTGAATCAGTATATTTACAAGAAACTGGAGGTCTACAGTGAAATGCAACAACACCACGACGTTCTCCTCGAAATAACACTCAAGATAGTCTCAAAAATCACTGAAATCGGACCTAAAATGGCTGAGAAAACAAGTCTCAAAAGTTTCCAAAATCAAGCTCACAAAAATGGTCGTGGCAACAGGTATTTTGTGAAATTTACCTTGAACAGAGACCCCAAATCAGATTCCGAGCTCACCAACCAGTTTTCCTCAAAAAATCTCACAACTTTGCCTTTTGAATTGCCCAGATCGGACCTGTATAGCTCAAGGTATCGCACTTTTAAAATGAGGAATAAAGCTAAGTTGGGGTTTTAAAAAGGGTGAAACCGGTCGCTAAAACCCAATAACTGGTTGTTAAAGGACCAAATTCAGGTCGCTAAAGAGCTGCACCAGATCTCAGATTTGGCTAAATTCTTCAAAGTCTCCGATGGGGTGCTCGAAATTCGTTCGGAACTTGATAAAATTAAAACAGATATGCTACGCTACTAAAATCGACATTCTGGACTCAACGGCGCAGTCAAATTTTCCATACGAGGTCATCTTGAAAAAAAGTGGGTCCCACACCCAAATGTCATTTTAACCAAAATCCACCGAGGGCTTAGAATGAGTCCGGAGGCCTGGGGAGTCGAACGAAAGGTCGTTCTAGACCAAACTCAACATTCCGGAGCTAACCGCGCTGACATAATTTTTCATCCAAGCGCGTTTTCCAAGAATGTTGACACACAGAAGGCAAGACACAGAAATGACCAGGAGGGTCATTACAAACACACCAAAATAAACTAGCTAAACTATGTAAGCATAAAAAAAATGAGAAGATGAACCAAGAACCGAAAAGCCTCAACATTCAAATGACACCCAAGAGAAAGCTAATGACAACCAAAGATAGAAAATAACTAACAACTAAATAGGTATTTCAACGAACAAGGTTTCAACTCAACTAAATGTATACAAAGAAGAATCAGAATGGCTCAAAGTTAAACAGACAAGGCAAAGAAAAGAGATTTTTACCTCCTTTGGGGCAGCGAACCAGACTCGAGCTTCTGAGAATGATTCCACCACCACGTGAAAGAGATGTCCGATGAAAGCTTTCAAGAAAAGAGAATAGGAAACTCAAAACGGTAGTTTGAGATTAGAATTCCTTCGTCTAATTACTGTACCTTTGCTCGTTCCTCTTTATGTAAATTTTTCATCTGTTTTTCCTTTCGCACTCACTCTCTATTTTTTTCCAACCCCCAAACAATGAATAATAAAAGGGTACTTATAAGAGGAATTCTAGGGAAGATTTGAGGGGGAAAACGGAATGGATGTGGGTGAATTTTTTTGAATTCGAATTTCAAAATCCCTTGAGGATAAGGATGTGAGAGTTGGAATAGTAGTGATCTTGTACAATTCTTCAACGTAAAAATGAAGATAGTCGTCCGATTCGAGCAAAGGACGATTGAGGCGCGGAGATGGCGACATGTCGCTGCCACGAGAATGGGCTGCTGGGTCTCGATGCTCGCTATTTTGGGCTGCGTTCTGGACTGCTGGCTCGAGTTTCTGGGTTTGCACGGATTTGGGAGAAGAAGAAGAACGATGCAGGGGTCATTTTGGTGTTGCTTGTATTGTTGTTTTTTTTGGGCTGCTGGTGGAATAAGAATTGGGCCTGGTTTTGGAATGATAAAGGTGGACTGGAAATTGGAGAGAGAACGGGCTGCTGGAGTGAATTGGTTGGGAAAATTGAATTGGAAATGGCCCAAAACATGGCCTATTGAATTGGGTTAAGGATTTAACCAATTTGATTGAAATCGTAGCTAATTGAAATCAAGAATTTAGTCAAATTGATTAAATTAGTAAATTCGACTAATAATTAAATAGGACAAATAAATATAAATTAATTAATGAGCTTCTTAATCTTAACGAATTAAAATAATTGATTTGATTACAGACTAATGATTCAAAAATTATAACCATAATTTAAACTAAACTAATTTAATAAAATATTTACTAAAAAATAAATTCTTTTTTAGACGATTTTTGAACGTTCATAAACTGTACTAATTATTTAAAATATCATATCTATTATTTAAAAATTATAAAAATGACAAAAATTACAAACATATTTTTAATTTTTATAAAACTAATTATTTCAAATCATTTGAAATTGAAGAAGCTTGATGCTTAATCTATATTGTGGAGGTCCAAAATTGGGTGTCAACAACTGTCCCTCATTTGACTTGGATTGATGAAAGAAATTCGAGGCAAATGAAATTGACAAATCCAATTTTGACCGACCACATCTTTATCTTTTGGAAAAGGGATTTGGTACGGACTTTAGGAATTATGGCCGAACCCCGGAGGTGGGTTTCCTACATATCTCAGGCTATATGAGAATTCAGGCCACTTGTAGTTCGATACGCTTGATTTAACGCACGATTATGAAAGAATTCAAAGCTATCCCGATATCGAATAATGAAGAGACTGGAATGCTCGAGAATAAGATTTGAGAGAGGATGTCGGAGTACAGCCGAGTTGTCAACATTAAGTCTGCCTACATATCCCTTAACTTAGGGAATCAGGCTGCTTGTAGTTCGATTTGATCGGTTGAAAAAGAAATCTAGTATGCAAGATAATCTTTGGTTCTGGAAGAGTGACAAATAAGTCGAGTATGAAAAAGAGGCTTGCAACCTCTTAGCCATGAATGCGGAGCTCTTCACATCCATAAGTAAGAACTTACACAGACATAATTTCCAAAGCTCTTGGTGTATTGGTCACTCGAATTGGAAAGTTGCTCCCGATGAAAGCCAAGGATTTTCGGATGCGAAACTGAATCCGATAACCCTAAGAAAAACTCACATGCCTTCTGATAGGGGTGCGGTTTGATTGTGGTGGAAGTCGTTTCTCAGCTCGCGTCCTAATAGTTTGGTATTCCTCTTTGGACAATGTCCCAGTTCGCTGCTAAGAAAAAGTTTCACGTTGTGCTGCATCTATTTTGATGTTGTCCGCACCTGTGATTTGTTTTGAGAATTCATCCTTTCGGATGCTCTCGACAAAGACTGAGATAAAACTCATTAACATAAAATGTAGTTCAAATGGGGAGATAGCGTCTTTTATCATGTTGACACTATAAGTGAATATTTATAGGTAGATAATTTAGATTAGGAAGGAAATGAAAAGCCAAAAATGGAGAAAACAAACAAGTAGCCAGTGGGTATATGATGATTAGCATTAGTATAATAATATGATATGATTATTATTTAATTAATTAATTTTTTTAACTTTTTTTATTTAATGTAGGGGTATTTTCGTAATTTAACTTTTGACTTAAATTCTTTCCACTTTTAGTATATATATATATATATATATATATATATAGTATGATGATATGTCATGATACTTATACTCGTATAAATGGTTAGAGTTATACTTCCATAGTATTGGTCCATATACTGTGTTCTTGCTCTGTACATTGATGAATGGATTGTGATATGTTAGAAATATGATGATTTATGATGACTCTATTGAATTGTGACTTATGTGTTTGACTATGTGGAATTACTTGTCTACTTGCTTTATAAATGTGATTATATATCTGTTACTAATCTTAGTCGACATATGATGTCTACAGATACATAGTATTAGTAGGGATGCTACTCCTACACTTTCTTTTGAGTGCAGACTATGATCCAGAGGCGTCTACTAGACCCCATATTTAGGTAAGTTATTTCCAAATCTGAGGGTGAGCTACTTCCATTTGGACTGCCGCAGATCTTCCTTATTTTGATGTAATTCCCTTCAAACCTTGAGATTACTTAGTATTTATTCTTTTTCTACTCTTAGTAATTTTTAATTAAATGTTTTAGTATGGTGACTTTTGAATTCCATTCTTAATCCAAGTATTCTCTGCAACAACTACCCATAGAGGAGGAGAGGATCAGACAGTTTATTAAAGGTCTGAATGTGAGAGTTAAGCTTACAAATCTACGGGGGCTTCTCCTAATTCAAAAATTCTTTCCCTTTGTCCAAACATAGCAACATTTTCATATTGAATTTGTGTTCTTTGATTTACGCACTTATCTCATAAACTTAATTTCTTAAAGAATCCTTCTTCCATTTTGAATCTGTTTTACCCCGCTGTCTGATCAACAACCATCTCTAGTCATTTTACTAATTGAGACTTCCTAAGGACATAATTTTTATATAGATGTTTGTAGATCATCAAAATTGGTTTCAGCCTAAATCAAGACCTTCCATTTTTTTTTCTTTAACGACCTTGCACCAAAAATACATGCTAAACATATAAGTTGAGCAACAAAACAATTTTAAAAGGAACTGTTCAAATGTAAGAAGAACATCAAAACTTTGTCAACTATTATTGAAATACATAACTAGTAGTACACTTGATATTAATTTGTTACACAAATTTATTATCTTCTTAATAATAAAAGAAATGCAAATAAATTCATGTTGAAGCCATGGCCATTTTGAGTTCGTATTGCTGAGAAAAATTAACATTCATGATTGATCACCTTCCTCCAGGAAATGGTAAAGTTACGTGGCTCGTTATACTATCAATATGGACACTTTGTTCACTATATTCGTATCCAAATCCCAACGGTTGAGTGTCGTGCAAGAAGGACTTTATCTCCTCTGAATGTTGATCAATTTGAGCCCACGAGTGCTTCAATCTAGATCCAGCTTCCAGTTCTGCAGCAACTTCCTTCATTGTAGGTCGATCATCCCCTTTAACATTTAAGCACCTTTGTGCAAGCACGGCAACATTTTTCAATTGCCCTTCATTTCCCTCATCACAGACTATATTATCGTCTAGAATATTGAACAAATGACCCTTTTCCACTGAAGATATAAAATATTGAGCTAGACTTCTCTCTTCTTCAGGTCTTTGAAAACATAGAGCCTTTCTACCGGTTAGGAGCTCTACAAGCACTACTCCGAAAGTGTATACAGCACTTTTTTCAGTGAGTTGATTTGTTTGCAAGTATTCAGGATCTAAATATCCTAGAGTTCCTTGAACCAATGTAGATATCTCTTTTTGATTAGCAGGAACCAACTTGGATGCTCCGAAATCGGACACTTTGGCTGTGTAGCTTTTGTCTAGAAGAATGTTGACTGATTTAATATCTCTATGAATAATAGGAGGGTAAGCTGCTGAGTGCAAGTAAGAAAGTACTCCAGCAGTTTCTGCAGCAATTTTCAGACGAATATCCAAAGAAAGAGCCGACGCCTTCAATTTATCATGTAAGTGTTCAGAAAGTGTTCCATTGTTGATAAATTCATACACCAATAGTGGAACTTCCGTCTGGAGGCAACAACCTAAAACCTCAGACTTTTTTATGGCAACGATGCAATTATCTTTTAGATATCCTTTGTACACAGTTCCAAAACCTCCTTGACCAACAGCTCTATCTTTGTCAAAGCCATTAGTTGCCTTTTCTAGATCGTCCGCTGTGAAAATCTTGATTGTATTAGTATGACTTGATCCCTCTTCCCTTCTGAGTCGCTGTTGTAGAACTAATCCACCATTTTCTTGAAAAAACTTCTCTTTCATCATTGACATTTTTCTCCTTTGGAATGCAATATATGACCAGCCAAATATTATAAAAACCATTAAAGCAACCCCTGCTGTAATGCCTGTAAACATTAGGTTTGATAGATTTGATATTAAATCATATTAGGTGACTCACAAACATATACATACCTTGACAACCATCTATCAGGTATGGATTCCCATCATATCCTTGCATGCAGGAACATCGATAACCATTTGAATCATCATGGCAATAGCTGTTGTTACTCTTACATGCATATGCAGTCGAGTTTGTCTTAGCTATTTTACATTTGTCTTCACCAACTTCCCAATCTAGCACAAGAGGAAGCTTCTTCGTGTTCTGCAAACTGCTGAGGTAACTCTTAGAAAAGTTAAAATTAGCTTGATCGACCACAAAAGCATAGCTGCAACTAGGGTTATTTGTCATATTAGTATAGTCATAATTATAATAGCTTCTTAGTGTTATGGTGACATTCCATGCTCCCTTAGGGATGGATGTCTGGCAACAACCGACCGCAGAACATGAGTTTTTATCACCATTAACAGCATCATCAATACTATTACACATGGACATGCATCCTGTTATGTAGGAGGGATACTCGATTTTAGCTCCAAACTTGGTATAATAACCCTGAACAATGGCATATGTGTCACAGCCAACGGCAATGAACCTATTCTAGGTGTCGTTCACAGTTAACAACGACGGTAATGCTATGAATGACTTAATTTTATTCGTGCTTATCCCAGCACCATAACAATCTGTGGATATGAACTGTAAGACGTTAAGTTGCCCAGCAAGAGATATGCTTGTGATTTCAATACTAGCTGTTTTCTAAAAAAGGCTGGGGAGGATTTAAGGAGTAATCACAAGTGACAAGGAACTGATCGCGTAGAGTGCAATCTCGGGACATACCAAATGGGAAAGGGATGTTGACATTGCCACAACTTTCATTGCAGTTAGATTTGGTTATGAGATTGTTGTGTGACGTTGGTAACATAGCATCATCACCAAAACATAGTGAAAAGCAAATAAATGTTATCAGAGCAACTATCATCACATAATTAGGAGCCATTGTTAAAGGAGACTAGGGATGTAAGTATTATGTGTTTGATTCTCCAGCCCATCACAGTTCCATTTATACGTACTTAATTTCATTGGAATAGAGGGTCAACTATGTTAGAATTTTAATGTGGACTATGTCAACGAGAATTGATAATTTTATATATTGACAATCTTTTAGTCCCTCCGTCCATCTTTATTTATCCACTGTACTAAAAATAGTTATTCAATAATACTTGTCCAGTTTGGAAGCCAAGAGATAATTTACCCTTTATGTATTTTACTCTTGCTATTAAATACTATTCAATATCTAATACATTTTCCAAAGCCTTAAATTTAATATATTCAAAGGGAAATATAGTAATATTACTCCTATTATTTATTGATTTTTAAGATGTGTGTCAAGTCAATAGTAGACAACTCTTGTTTGTGAGAGAAAGTAGTACATTGGAATAGAGTGTCAATTACTTTAGAATTTTAATATGGACTATGTTAACGAGAATTGACGACTTTAAGCAGCCACGTAAATATGAGTGAGGATGAGCAAGTGCTGTCATTCTTATGCTTTGTCTTTAATGACAGAGAAGAGAGTAGTTTCTTTGAAATTATTGATGAGGGGTCATATTTAATGAGGGGTCTTTGAAAAGGTCAGGGAGTAGGACAGAAATTGGATGAAAATTAACCTCATTTTCTTTGAAATTCACTACTAAAAAATGCTTCAAAAATGACGGGTCTTTATTTTGGTAAAAAATGATAAAAAGGCCATGTAGTCACTTCCGTCATTTTTCAAAAAGGATACGTGTGTCTACGTGTTCAATTTTATACAAGTTTAAGTGCCTACTTGTGTACACCCAAAGTTGGAGGGCAAATTGTCCGTTGAAGTCAAGTTAAGAGTCATGTTTATGTATTATGCCAATAATTAATGGGTATAAGAGGTGGGGAGTTAGAAATCAATACTCAATTGAAGAAACTCGATAAACCCTTTTGAAATCGCCAAAGCCGGGCTCTCAAATCACAAAAATGGTGAAATAGAGATAAAACCCAATTTTTGGAAAGACGTATTTTTCAGGCAAAATTGCTCATCACGATTGCAACCCAAGGCCCTGCGATCACGATAAGTAAACAAGTCATCTTATTTAATTTGATCATCGCAACTGGGCCTCGTGCGATCAGAATAACTAGAAAAAAGACACTTATGTGATCGGGATGAGGGTCACGCGATCGTGAAGCATACAAAAACAACTCCATGCAATCGCACGAGAAGGTCTCGTGGTCGCAATGAACAAAATACCTAGCACCAGAAAATAGAAACTAACAATAATCACACAAGGCGCATAAAGTTTCCGAATGGACTCTCGGGATTCGTTCGGAACCCCAAGTACTAGAAACAAGATATGATACACAAATAAACTCAACGTTCCAGAGTTTAATGAAACCACCAAAATATGAATTCCATATCTCCTTGACTTGAAACCCGTGAGAGTCGCAATAAACTAGCATAACGCCTAAAAGGGCCAAACTAAGCTCGAAACCTTTGAAAATTCAACCAAGACCTCTCCTAGACCTTTAATCATCCTCATAATCTAATGGAACCGTCGAAAATCCTATCCAAGCAACCAAACTTCAAATGTTTTCCAAAGCCAACTCAAAGGCTAAAATCACATCAACTTCCAACTTAATACCTCAAATCATTAAAGCAACTCCGAATCTGAAATTGACGACTACTCTAGACAATATTCCACATTTAGGAGCTGATGAAACTGGCGGAATTCCATTTGGAGTCTCAAAACTCTGGTAGATACCAAAAACCACCTTTAAACAACTTAAGCCTCTAAAAAGTCAAAACTTCCAAAAATCACAATCTTTTGCTCAAATTTCAAAACCAACACCACAAACTAATTAGAAATAACTCAAGGAAACTATCATGAGGGATAAAACATTAATTTTTATAAAAATTTCCAAAAATGACCTTTTGGGTCATTATTTCCCCAATTCTTTTTCCTAAAAAATTATATAATTTTAGACAACAATCAAGTAATATTTAATCAACTCTATTTAAATCTATGAATTAGAAGTTTAAATTTAGGAAACTTAGCATCTCTCTCGTTAGTGTTTCAACGCTCTTCCCACCCTTAGTGTGCAATGAGTCATCCTTAACATTGTTTCTAGTTTTCTTGGCTTGTTCAGACAAAGTCTTGAATTCATCTATGCCTCAATATCGAGACAATCCCTCAAAGACATTTGGAAAAAGCCAAGTTTCACTTGTCTCTAAATCCTGAGCTTTTTTTAGCCAGCTAGACAATTTGGCACTGGCCCTCCTCTCAAAAGTGATCACAATGAACATATTGTACTTTCAATTCCAAGTATACACAGTCTGAAAATAAAGTGAGTAGCATTAGATGATTAATAAATTATACTAAATAGTATCAAACTTAACAAGAAAAATATATGACTAATTACATACCTTAAACTCATTAAATATGGCATACCATATCCCCTCTGGAATCTCACTCCAAGAGTGATAAGGCTCCGTAAAAAGCCCTCCTAGCACTGTCATGTATAGTCATAGAAGCATCATTTGAGGGATTTTACCTACAAAAAACATAATAAACATATGACTAGCTTTCTTGGCTTGTTCGGGCAAAGTCTTGAATTCATATGTGCCTCAATATCGAGACAATGCCTCAAAGACATTTGGCAAAAGCCAAGTTTCACTTGTCTCTAAATCCTGAACTTTTTTTAGCCAGCTAGATAATCTGGCGCTGGCCCTCCTCTCAAAAGTGATCACAATGAAAATATTGTACTTTCGCTTCCAAGTATACATAGTCTGAAAATAAAGTGAGTAGCATTATATGATTAATAAATTATACTAAATAGTATCAAACTTAACTAAAAATATATATGACTAATTACCTACCTTAAACTCATTAAATATGGCATGACATATCCCCTCTGGAATCTCACTCCAAGAGTGATAAGGCTCGGTAAAAAGCCTCCTAACACTCTCATGTAAAGCCATAGAAGCATCATTTGAGGGATTTCACCTACAAAACACATAATAAACATGTGAATTCATGAATAATTAATGTAGAAAAAATTAATTAATTAATATTTAACTAAATAAACTTATGATAATCCATTAGGCTCAATCATCACTCTATCAGGCCTGACCCTCTCTCCAGCTGCTAGCTCAAGCGGATCCTCCTCCTCATCGAGTGTAGCAACAACTGAAAGTGAAGGTTTAGGTGATACTCTCAAATGTATATAACGTTGATTCAAATGATGGAGTACCATCCATAACATCAAACTCAGAACTGAAATCTCTAAGTCTACTCAAACCTGATAAGTGGGGGGATATAGTGGTGGGAGATGGGGTATAAGATGATATTCTATTAGATGATAAGGGTTGTGCCTGAGGAATGGTGTTTGTAGGTAGGTAAGTGTGCCACAATAGAGGTAAGGATTGGGAAAAAGAAGAAACTCCACGTGGCCAACGGTATGCACTATGATACTCTAAGGGATCCCCAGTTCCAAATGAAATATAAGAAATGTGTGTAGAAAAGTGTTGCTCTAGCTCAGATGGGACCTATCCTGGAATATCCTCAGGATCTATAGGCCTCCTACTCTTGTTCTTCCTACTTTTACTAGAATGATTAATCCTAAGATGATGAGATTTATCACCATCACCACCCGATGATAGCTGCATGCAAATTTACATTACAATATATAAAATTATAAGTATTGAATACGATTAGTGCTAGTAAAATAAACTTGCATACTAGCTATAGTATATATTCTCTGACTCTTTCTCCTCGCTTGTTTTATTTCCATTATTATCTCAGTCTTCCTCCTCGGGTTTCATTGTTATCATCTCATTCATCCTCTCGAAATGATTCATTTTTCTCATTTATTTATTTCTCAACATTTGTCATTATCTCATCATCATAAATTTCCTTTTAATATGCATTAATGATGTTTTAAAGTGATTTCTAATTCAACATCAACTTGTTGTTGAACAATTGCAATATCATTTTAGTACGTCACATCTAACACATTCCCAATACAATCTTTCCCACATGCTTATTCTTTATAACAACTCTCCAATCGACCTCACCTATATGCAACAAATATGGAACGTTATACACTTGCTTAATATTTTGTGTAATGATAAAAGGATCATAAATTTCATATTTTCTCGTGAGCTTAACTTCAATTATATTATATTGTTGATTCATTTTCTTGTGCATCTATGTGATGGGTCAAACAACGTACACTAAAACAATACTATTTTTTTAGACCAACCTGAATATCTTACTTCAATAATCTCATCAATGACACCACAATAGCAAGAGTTTGGCCATTACCATTGATATCACCTTGAATGCGTACACTGCTACTATTAGTTTTCTTATACCTAGAAGCTTCTTCAATTTGGAACATGAAATCATTCACACAACACTTATTTATTTTCTAAATTTGAGATTCAGGTCCAAGTGCAACTACTGTCACCAATTGCAGATGTTTAACATTTGCGTGTTCATCATAAACCTACATATTGTTATTCAAAAATATACATTTTTTAAATGAATATATATACGTATTGGTTCAATATAACCTTTCAGGCTTAAATATTCTTTTAGCCATTTGAAAAAACTCGTATATATAACTTCATGTCATGTCCCGAGACTATTCACTGGACGTGATACAGTGCTAAGATCCACAAGTGACCCCAAGCTAATCTCATGACTTGACACAAAGATTTGCATAAAACCAAAGAAAAACTGGAAAGTAAGCACAAAAGCTAAATCTGAAATGTCTAAATAAAGCTCATAATACAGAGATAGACTAACATCTAAAAGATGTGATATAATCGGAATCTATATCTAAATATCTGAAATCCTCTACTAATATGAGTTTCTAGGACAAACCCCTTGCTAACTCCAATTATCTGAAATTGAAAGTTCAATACTAAGAATCAAAGATAAAGGGTTCATTCTCGGGTAATGAAGAGGCACCAAAAGCTGCTGCAACGCTGACTGGATCTGTTATAACTGTGGGCTAGATATTGAGCATCAGAACATATATTATCAAACAATATATGCATATAGTATGTTGTCGACACTTTGAATGTATATCGTATGGGGAATATTCATAATAAACGTGATATCTAAGCATACTGAATTTGTAAAATATGTTGATGCAATGACCAAGTAAAATAACATGAAGCTGAGATATATTGATCTCAAATGCATATGTAAAAGATCATGCAATAACTGAAAACTTGATTTTGGAAAATACTAAAATTGACATAAATCATGTGAGCTACTACATGAAATTCAGTGTACTTCCCCCATAACGAAAAGAAAGTGTCCAATACTTGCCATCGTAAGGGACCTGATAACTGAGCTAAGGTGGATCCACTTGCTAATGTCTATCTATGACAAATACTATGGGTGACACATGTTGACACCCAATTTTGACCCTATGCAATTCGAGTTAACTATCGAGCTTCTTCAATTTCAAACAATTTGAAATAATCGTCTTTGAAAAATCCTAAAAAATATATATTTTAAAATCTCTTTCTATTTAGTTTTGGTTAGTATTTTTCAGAAATAATTATATAATTTTACATGTTGGTTTATATGATTTTCCTCTTTTATATAAATATTTAATAAATAGCCTAAAAATAATGTTTATCATAATTACTCATTTATTTTTTTGAATTAGTGAATTTTATAATTTTGTATAATTAGTTCTCTATTTTAAGTAATGAATAAGTCTTGATAATTATTTTGTCTTGTTTAAATTAAGAAGCTCAAATAATTAATCGATAATTATTCATCTTATTTTAATTTTGACCGAATTAGTTATTTGATTCAACTTTGTCATATACAAATCTAATTTGATTAGAATAGAAACTAAATGGTCAAATTTTAAATATAATGGGCCATTCTTTTAATTCTTGCACATCTTCAAATATTCATATAATTGCATATTCTCCCACATTCCTTTCTTTTTATTCTTTTCCAACCAAAGACACGCCCCTCTCCCCTTCTTTCTCCAAAGCGCAAAAGTCAATACCAAGAACCCTAATTTCTTCACCATTGAAAGTGCCTCCCTCTAAATTTCAAAGATTGTAGACTTTGGGTTAGATTTGTTGACTTTGGCTTAGATAAAATCTCACCCAAATCTAATCCGAATCGGAAGACATCACATCGAATCCGAATTTTTGGGGGCATGTTCTTCTCTTACTCGTTTTCTCCTCCATTATTTTCTATCAATCTCTCATCTCCCGCTCAAACGACTATTTGAATTCAAGCCTTTATTTTTCCTATAAATACATGGTATTGATGCCATTTGGAGAGAAGGGACCCAAAAAAAAAAAGCACATAAAAAATCCCCAAGGGTTCATCATCTAAAAGAGAGCAACTTTCAGTTTTTATCCTGAAATTCAAAGTTTTTTGTTGCACTCTGGAGCTCATCGGAAACGGGTAACAGTGGTGAAAACTCCTCGTGGTCAAGCTCGTCGTCCTGGTTTGCTGCTCCGAAGAAGGTATTATCTTTTCCGTTCTTTATTTTTTTTTATTTTTTTTTAGTTTAATCCTAATGATGATTTCTAGTCCTAGTTACTAAGAGCTAAAATTCACTATGCAGTAAGATTAGTACATAGTTGGTTTAGAGTATTAAAATAAAAATAGTGTTATAATCACGTTTAGCACTTGAGCTCTTCCAGTAACTTTGAACATGTTGAATAAGATATTGTTTTAGCTTGTAGGTTTAAGCTTATGTATCTAAGAAGTTGTCAAGTTTGTTTGAATCCCAATGACACTAAATGTCTCTCATAATTATTTAATGTCATTTTCTTTCATTAGAGTCAAGTCGGCATTTTAGTTGGTAGACTAGTATCATTTCAATGCTCATATCTAGTATTGTTTGCTGCTTATGTGCAATTTGGTATAGTTTAGGTATGATACAATGCAAGAATAGTGAAGTCTTTTTTTTTTATATATATATTGGTTGTTTATCGTCGCAATAGCTTGTATAATGATAGTATTTTTATTTATTTTTCCTCACTGTTTTGGCCAATTTTTATCTCCTGGACATATCTTGTTGGTTTAGGTTTGTTTCAACACTAGTAATGGTCATTAGTCTTACTATGGTACTTTATCACTTCATGTTAGTGAAATTAATTTTAATTGTTAGTATTCATGTTTTCTTTAGAATTACTAGTTGCTTATTTTGCTAAGAATGCATGTGTATTATTATAAATAATTCGGGCGTGTTTATTTAATATCAAATGAGAAGATTGTTGTTACATCCAAATAAAATTGTTTAATGTTGGTAAAGTCTTGGCTTGATCTGTCATTAACTTTTATCTCCTTTTGTGCATGAACCTCCTCGTCCGAGTTCATTTTGAACTCCATTCGAGTCCGTTTTGGACTCCCTCTTTGCATATCCTCGGGTTTAAGTTCGAGTTTGCCTCGTTGATCCAACAAAGTTGAAAGGGAAGCAAATATGCAGCTTTCGGAAGAAAAAATGCAGGGAAAGGGCTGAATACATGCTGATATACACTGATATATGCCGAATGTATACAGTGAATATACACAGTAAAAGGGGGCTAAACTCATGAATTTAAGAATTGGGCCAAAGCCCAAAATGATTCAACAGTATCAGCAGCCTGAAAAGGCTAACATGGGCCCAAGTCCATTACCACTTTACTTATTTGATTGCATTTATTTATTTATTTGATTTGTTTAACTCTAACCCTTTTATTTAATTTGGTTTAACTTAATAAATCCCAAAAGACGGACCATATTCTTTATGTTAGTTTATTTAATATAAATCATTTTTTATCAACTCTTATACTTTTTATTAAATATATTAAGACCGAACCTTTTTACTTATTTTTCCATTAATTTAAAATGGTTTTCTAAAATGATTCATATAATTTCTAATTAATTTAGTTAAAATCCTAATCACTTGTATTTAAATTCAGATACTTTAATTAAGGTTTCCCTTTCCAAAAATAAAAAATGTTCATTATTTAACTATTTTCTCAAAGTTAATTGAATATTGTAAATTATTTTTTTAATCATTTTCCTAAAAATATTCAAAATATATTTAATCTAAGTCGTAGGATAACCGCATTTTAGCGGACACTTCAAATGCTTTAAAAACCTTCTTGAAGTGTAAATAAGAACCTCTTACCCATTTTCTCTAAATATATAAAGGTTTATCTGTTAAAATCTTTTTAAATTAAGTTTTCTTAATTTCTTTTAAAAAATTAAGTGGCGACTCTTCTCTAAGTATTTTTCTCAAATTGTTTTATACGTAGAGCATTTTAAAAAGTGATTTTTCTAAAGGTTAGTAAAATTACGGCATAACAACACATAGTTTTGGGACTTAGAGATTGCTAATAAAGGTCCATGGACGCTGACTAATAACATTCATCCCTAAAGTCTATTTGGTGCTAAGTATTACTCCCAACGAAAACATGCATAATCTAGAAACAGTGATAATCTGATAATAGTGATAACTGATACATACTGAGTAGCTCATAAATCATGATAACAAAAACTATACTAAGAGATACTTTATATGAAAGCATTTTATGTCATGGTATCTAAAACTAATCTGGAATATACTTTATCTCAAAGCATCTAAATCATGAAAATCTGAGATATGCACCTGAATTAATCTAATTCCAAGTCATGAAAATACTTGAATGTTATGGGTTCATGAAATTATCATTGAAAACATGAAATTATAATTGAAATCGTGATATCCATGGGTAAAACTTGCATTTAGGACTGATCATGAAGAAAACTAATTAACAATGAAAACCCATGAAGATCATAGAAAGTTATAGCTTGTAGGAATCATAAACTTGAAAATTGAGGTTTTCTTGGGACTCAATGGGTGAAGGGATACCGATTGATGAAATTCCACATACCTAGAGTAAAATCCTTGGCTTGATTCATGGAATGAGGACTTGAAGCTTAGAACCCTAGTTCTTGCTCGAGAAAAGACTTGAAAGTAAAGAAATTGATTTTGGGGAAGTTATGAGTGTAAGGGAGGGTTTAGGCTAACAAGAGTCCTCTAATCCCACTTAGAATAAGTCAAAACAACATAGTATAGGAATTTTTAAAAAAAAGTGAAAAGAGACCAAAATAACTCTAACTTAAAAACTGAAGGAGGCATTTCACGGAAGCCTTCCATGGACCGTATAATCCTCCACGATCCATACAAGTGCCCGTAAAACACAAGATTTTTGAGTTCTGAGGGATTGGTTCACGGATCAGTATATGGCCCTTCAATCTTTCACGGTCCATAAACAAGTCCGTGAAACTCTCTTCCAAATTTCCCAATTTTTGAGCTTTGGTCTACATATCCCCTCAAGGCCCCTGGTTTATTTCACGGTCCATGAAAGGGTCCATAGTCCGTACAAACTCTTCTATGTTGATGTCAGTTTTTCTAATCATTTCAAGGTCTGATTTAGGCTTATGAACTTTTGGGGGTGTTGTATTGTCACAACCCAAACCATTGTGAGTGGCACCCATACTAACCCTCTGGTGGGAGAGCCATTACTACAACCCAAACTAATAAACTCAACCAAAATTCTAAGGCATTTAAAGATACAGAAGCAAGTTTAAATACTAAGGAAAGAAATAGGGAGCTCTCATAAACTCCAAACAAAAGTCTAACAACCAAAACAAATGCGGAATAATACCTAGAACCTGAAAGTCAATGTACCAAAACATCTAAAGCTCAACCAGTCTAAGAAAATAGGTACAACCCAATTAAACATAAGAAATCCTAAGTACTAGTCTAAGCTCGAAATATGGACATAGACGAAAAGAGAACTCATGGAAGCTCGAAAGAACTAGCTCACCCTTGAATTCGATGATGATCACTGATCTTCTAAACGAGGTCTGTCAGTAACCGCTTGAAGATGCCATGTCCTCAATAATGAAAGAGCAAGTGCAGTATCAATACACAACCATAGTGTACTGGTAGGATCACACGGCTATCCCATTATGTGGAACATGCATAAGCAATTACATCATAATAATAACATGCATACACCAAATATATACAATATCAATATCATTTACGAACAACGTACAATTTCATAATTCTCAAGATATACAGTTATGTCAAGTAATGGTCCTCTCATGGAACCCACACCCAAACTATTAGTGTACCTGTATGTGGTACCCGTTCCAAGTTAGTGTGTCAGATCATGACACCCGCTCCAATGTTTATGCCGGTACGTGGCAACCGATCCCAGTTAGTATGATGAAACGCAATACCCGATCTATTCAACAAGCCACAATCACAATCACAATCACATATATATTCTCATAATCATATAATCAAGTAATGATTCATGGCATTCAATTATCCTCATTTACAATTAGTGTGATCAATAACGCAACAGTCACATACATATATGCATCATGATGAAGCAAAAACAAACATATATCACTCAACATGAAATTACAACCATCACGTACCTCAAACAAAGCTTGAATCCCCTAAGAAACTTGATTCTTCCCTCTCTGGATTCTTTCCGTTTGTTCTTGGTTTACAAACAATCATAATAACACAGAAATCAATAAACGATGTCTAATTACCCGGATTAAAGCCAACACTATCAACCCTAAATCAAACCTTTGATCCCCATACCCAGATTAGGCTTTTCCCATCATCTAAACAGTTCCAAAACTCTTCCACAATAATAATCACCCAAGAAACTAAGTTCTACAGATCGAAAAATGGATTAGGGGAGTGAACACCTTACCTTTAGCCTCAAGAATGGTGGAAAACTGTCAAGAAAACACTTGGGGTCGTTCCTTAGCTCTTAAAGTCGAAAAGTGCAGAATAAAACGTTTTTGGGATTTATTTCCGACATAAGTCGCATCTATCCCGCCACGGCGGTACTCATTCTGCTATAGAAGCCCCGCCCTAGCAGCACAAAATCCCTTCATAGCGGTTTTCATGGAACAGAGAGCTAAATAAAGAATTTCCAAATCCCCATTTCATAACATACCTTCATCCCATGACACTCAAAAACTACATTCTCACGCTAAGATCGATTTCGGGAGTTTTACTTGCCCGAATTCAATTTCGAAAAGTCGTACGGGTTTCTTAGCGTCTTAGCTAGCTGCTATTATGATCAAATTCATAATTAGATCTCCCAATTGTTACCAGATTTCCCTAGACCTCACTGACTCTGATTTCATCCAAATCTGGACTAGGTTGGGAAATTTCAAGTTACTACCAAAAAGTTTTTCAGCCCAAAATATTTCCCCGTTGGCTTTTCTATAAAGACGGAAACCGGTCGTTACAATAGATACCAATTTATCCATCACTCATCCCCGAGTGACAAACTAGAAAAAACAGGCTAAAACAAGAGTGGAGTAGTGCCTGAATCGCCGAACAACTGGGGATACTTGTCTCGTATGTCTTTCTTGGTTTCCCAAGTAACTTCCTCAACCAGACGATGTTTCCATTAAACTTTCACGGACTTAATATCTTTGATCCTCAGCTTTCGGACATCACAATCAAGAATTGCAATTGTTTCCTCCTCATACTGAAGGTCTTTGTCTAACACCACTAAGTCCCATTTTATGATGTAATTTCCGTCGCCATGATATCTCCTCAACATGGATACATGCAATACCAGATGAACTCCCGATAGGTTAAGAGGTAAAGCCAATCTATAAGCCACTGGCCCTACACATTCAAGAATCTCAAAGGAACCAATGTATCGCGAACTTAGCTTGCCCTTCTTGCCAAATCTCATCACCCCTTTCATGGGTGATACCTTAATAAGAACTTTCTCACTAGTCTGAAATGCCATGTCTCTTACCTTATGGTCAGCATACCTCTTTTGTCTACTCTAGGCTATTAAAAGCTTAGCTTGGATGCTCCTCACCTTATCTTGAGCACCCTTCACTAAATCAACCCCCAATGGTTTCACATCTCTAGCCTCGAACCATTCTATGGGTGATCTACATCCCCTCCCATAAAGTGCCTCAAATGGTGCTATATCTATGCTGGAGTGATAACTATTATTGTAGGAGAGCTCACACAACGGTAGGAACTTATCCCAATTACCTCCAAAATCAATCACACATGCCCTCAACATGTCTCTTAACACTTGAATAGTCCTTTCTGATTGTCCGTCTGTCAACGGATGGAAAGATGTACTAAAAGTGAGTTGTGTTCCCAATTCCTTATGTAATTTCCTCCAAAACTTAGAGGTGAATTGTGTACCACGGTCTGAGATGATAGAAAGGGGCACCCCATGCAACCTCACTATCTCCTTTACATAAACCTTAGCCAATTGCTGAGCATTATAATCTATTTTAACCGAAATAAAATGGGCTGACTTAGTCAATCTGTTAACCACTACCCAAATAGAATAAAACTTTCCCAAAGTCTTGGGAAGACCAAACACAAAATCCATGGCTATCCTTTCCCACTTCTATTCTGGAATTGGCATTCTCTGAAGTAAACCTGTAGGCCTTTGATGTTCATACTTTACTTGTTGGCAATTTTGACACTTATCCATAAACTCCACTATGTCTTTCTTCATGCCAGGCCACCAATAAATTTGCTTCAAATCTCGATATATCTTGGTCATACCCGAATGAATGGAATATCGCGAACCATGGGATTATGTCAACAATTTCTAAATCAAGTCATCAACTCGAGGAACACAAATCCTTCCTTTAAAACTAAGCACACCTTTCGCATCAAAAGTGGTCTCTTGTGCCTTACCAATCGCAGTCTTCTTCTTAAGCTTGTTCAAATTTTCATCCTCGAACTGTTTGGCCTTGATCTCCTCAATGAATGTGGCCCTAATCTCAATGCTAGCTAACACCCCACCTTTTTTTTAGAAGCCCAACTGCATGAATTTAGACTCCAAGGTCTGGATTTCCTTAGCCAAAGGCCGCTTAGTTGCACTCAAGCAAGCCAAACTACCTATACTCACTGCTTTTCGACTTAGTGCGTCCGCCACTACATTAGCCTTACCCGGATGATATTGGATGGTCACATCATAATCCTTGAGTAATTCCATCCACCTTCGCTGTCTCAAATTCAGATCCTTTTGAGTGAATACATGTTGTAGACTGCGATGATCAGTAAACTCACACTTTACACCATAAAGATAATGCCACCAGATCTTAAAAGCAAATATTATCGCTGCCAACTCCAAATCACGCGTTGGATAATTACTCTCATGCACCTTCAACTGTCACGATGCATAGGCTATGACATTCTTATCCTGCATCAACACCGCACCCAAAATAGAATGTCAAGCATCACAATAAACTATAAAATCTTTACCTTCCACCGATAGTGCTAGAATAGGTGTTGTGGTTAGGAGAGTCTTGACCTTTTGAAAGCTCTTTTCACATTTTTCAGTCTATTCAAAAGGTACCTCTGTTTTGGTCAAATTTGTCAGATGTGTGGCAATAGCAGCAAAGTTTTTCACAAACCGACGATAGTAGCTAGCGAGCCCCACAAAACTCTTAACTTTCGTCACAGAGCTAGGCCGAACCCAATTCTCAACCGCCTCAATCTTTTGGGGATCTACCATTACCCCTTCCTTTGAAACTACATGCCCCAAAAAGGCAACCGAAGTCAACCAAAATTCTCACTTAAGGAATTTTGCATATAACCTTTGTTTCCCAAGAACACCCAGAACAATACGAAGATGGTCGGCATGCTCTTCCTCACTTTTCTAATGGACCAAAATATCATCAATAAATACTATAACAAACGAATCAAGAAATGGTTTGAACACACCATTCATCAAACTCATGAAAGCTGCAGGCGCATTTGTTAACCCAAACGACATAACTAGAAACTCATAGTGCCCATAGCAGGTTCTAAACGTCGTCTTGGGCACATCCTCAGGCCTAATTTTTAATTCATGGTAACCAAACCTTAGATCAATCTTAGAGAAAACTGATGCACCTTGCAATTGGTCAAAAATATTATCTATTCGAGGCAATGGATACTTGTTTCAAATGGTGACCCTATTCAATTGTTGGTAATCTATACACATCCTCATACTACCATCCTTTTTCTTAACAAACAAGACTAGGGCACCCCACGGGGAAGCACTAGGACGAATAAATCCTTTATCAAGAAGTTCTTGGATTTGAGCCTTAAGCTCCCTTAATTCTGTCGGAGCCATGCGATATGGAGGGATAGAAATGGGGTGGATACCAGGTTCTAAATCAATACATAAATTTATATCTCTGTCTGGAGGCATACCAGGAAAATCAGTAGGAAACACTTCTCTAAATTCTGACACCACGGGAGTAGACTCAATAGACGGAGACTCAACCTCAACATCCTTAATATGAGCCAAATAAGCCAAACAACCTTGCCCTACAAGTTTTCTAGCCCGAATGAAGGATATGATCTTAGCTTACTTAGGCTTGTACACCCCTTCCCACTCTAACTTTTCCCCTCCTGGAATTTCTAGAGTTATAGACTTGGTATTACAATTAAACACAACATAATAGGGGGACAACTAAGTCATGCCTAAGATTATATCAAAATCAATCATATCCAAAATCACCAAATCAGCCCAAGTCTGAAGACCCATAAACAAAATAGGATAAGCACGATAAATATGGGTGGCTATTACACTCTCCAACTGGGGTAGAAACATGGATAAGGGCATCAAGTATATCATAAATCATAGCAAATTCTGAGGCAAATCGCATGGGCACATAAGAATAAGTAGAACCCGGATCAAATAACATATTAGCCATCCGGTCACATATAAGAATAGTACCTGTGATCACTGCGTCAGACGCCTCCGCCTCGGTCTTACTCGAAAAGGCATAACATTGATCCCTGTCATCATGATAGGCGACTTCCCTGCTTGGCTGCACTGTACCCCTGCCTGCATTACCATTTCCTCTACCTCCACGACCTCGCTGATTTCATCATTTCCCACCTTGTGGATGCCCTCGACCATTATTACCATTTCCCGCGGGTACCACTACTCTAGTCTGCGGATGCGTGGAATCCATCATGCGCGGGTGGGGACAATCTCTCCTCATATGCCCAGGTTCTCACAAGTTATAGAAAGTACGATCAAAAGATGACCTACTGCCCACCGAAGATGCGACTCCCTGGCTATCCTGAATTAAATTCTGAGGTAGAGTTTCGGAGTAATTACCTGTAGAAGCGGGCATAGCAGATTGAATTGGTCGGGCTGCAAGTGTCGGCCTCTCTAAACCTCTGGAGTAAGAACTCTGAAAGTTGCCTAAATTCTTGGCTTTCTTAGCCAATGCCTTAGCCTGACCGTCTCGCCTCATCCCCTCCACTTTCTTCACAAAATTCATTACCCCATTAAAGCTTTTTCCTGTAGAGGTCATATGGACAAATAATACCTGCAATTCGGAATTTAGTCCCTTAACAAATAGGCGGATCCTCTCTTCCTCAGTAGTCACCAATTGCGTAGCATATCTAGACAAAGCATGAAACTTGGCCTTATAAGCAGCCACAATCATACCACCTTGCTCCAAAGCCATGAACTCATTCTTCTTACGATCTCTCAAAGTCTGAGGCACATACTTCTCCAAGAACAGAGCATGAAACTGGGTCCAAGTAAGTGGGGGTAAACTGAAGATCTGCATTCCACATAAGCTCTCCACTACTGCTTAGCCTCACCCTGAAGTTGAAAGGTCACAAACTCCACGCCATGTTGATGGACAACTCCCAACTTCTGAAGCCTCTCGTAGAAATCTAGGATGAACTCATATGCGTCCTCACTCTTGGAACCATGGAACACATGCGGTTTCAACTTCAAGAACTTAATCAACATATCATGCTCATTACCAGTCATAACAGGACCCAACAAAGGATGGAAGAAAGCATCATTACCTACAGTTCCACCCACCTTGGGGACGGTGATAGCAATATGGGGATTGGCGGGAGCTTGAGTTGCTTGAACAAAGGGAAGCACTCCAGGACCAACCAATCCTTTCAACAATGACATAATCTCTTGAGCTAACATTCTCCTCATCATCAACCTCAACATTCTCCTCTATCTCTTCATGATGCGTAGGAAGGGCCTCATTTCTGGGAGCATCTCAAAGCGATGCTCCATCCCTAGTAGGTGTTACCCTTCCTCGGCCTCTACCCCTAGCTCTTCCTTTACCCCTGCCTGGACCGTGACCTCTTGCTGTGGATTCCTCAGCTAGCGCATTGACGGGAGCAATAGGTCAGACGCCGTTGAATCTAGTGTTAACCATCTATGGACAGAAGAGTGAAAGAGATTAGATACCAATTCAAATCACCAAATACAAATTAGAATCAAGTTATAGCACAAAAGGAGACACCAGAAAAACAGAGAGGTTTCCTAAAGTCCTATAGCCTCTCGAAGAAAAGTATAGACATCTCCGTACCGTTCCACAAGACCCTACTAGACTCGTTCTGGTACACCGAGATCAACGAACCAAAGATTTGATACCAACTTTGTCACGACCCAGACCGTCGTGAGTGGCACCCACACTAACCCTCCGGTAGGAGAACCATTACTACGACCCAAACTAATAAACTCAACCAAAATTCTAAGGCATTTAAAGATACGAAAGCAGGTTTAAATGCTAAGGAAAGAAATAGGGAGTTCCCATATACTCCAAACAAAAGTCTAACAACCAAAACAAATGCGGAATAATACCTAGAACCTGAATGTCAATGTACCAAAACAGCTAAAGCTCAACCAGTCTAAGAAAATGGGTACAACACAATTAAACATAAGAAATCCTAAGTACTAGTCTAAGCTCGAAATATGGACATAGACGAAAAGAGAACTCATGGCAGCCCGGAAGAACTGGCTCACCCTTGAATTTGATGACGATCACTGATCTTCTAAACGAGGTCTGTCAGTAGCCGCTTGAAGATGTCATGTACTCAACAATGAAATAACAAGTGCAGTATTACTATACAATCACAATGTACTGGTAGGATCACACAGCTATCCCACTAAGTGCAACAAACATACACAATTACAACATAATAATAACATGCATACACCGAACATATACCATATCAACATCATTTACGAACAACGTACAATTTCATAATTCTCAAGATATACAATTATGTCAAGTCAATGGTCCTCTCATGGAACCCACACCCAAACTATTAGTGTACCGGTACGTGGTACCCGTTCCAAGTTAGTGTGTCGGATCGTGACAAATGTTCTAATGTTTATGCCGGTAAGTGGCAACCGATCTCAGTTAGTGTTTCGGAACGCAACACTCGATCTATTCATGTATATTCTCACAATCATACAATCAAGTCATGATTCATGGCATTCAATTATCCTCATTTACAATTAGTGTGATCAATAATGCAACATTCACATACATACATGCATCATAATGAAGCAAAAATAAACATATTTCACACAACATGAAATTACAACCATCACCTACCTCAAGCAAACCTTGAATCCCCTAAGAAACTTGATTCTTCCCTCTTCAAATTCTTTCCGCATGTTCTTGGTCTACAAACAATCATAATAACACGGGAATCAATAAACGATGTCTAATTACCCGGATTAAAGCCAACACTATCAACCCTAAAACAAACCCTTGATCCCCATACCCAGATTAGGTCTTTTCTCACCATCCAAACAGTTCCAAAATCCTTCCCCACTAATAATCACCCAAGAAACTAAGTTCTACGGATCGAAAAACGGATTCGGGGAGTGAAAAATCTTACTTTAGCCTCAAGAATGGTGGACAATTGTCAAGAAAACACATGGTCGTTCCTAAGCTCTTAAAGTCGAAAAGTGCAGAATAAAATATTTCTGGGGTTTATTTCCGACTTAAGTCGCGTTTGTCCTGCAACAGTGGTACTCACCCTGCTACAGCGGCCCCGCCCTGGTGGCACAAAATCCCGCCATAGCGGCTTGCATGGAACAGAGAGCTAAATAAATAATTTCCAAACCCCCATTTCACAACACACCTTCTTCCCATGACACTCAGAAACTACCCTTTCACGCTAAGATCGATTTTGGGAGTTCTACTGGCCCGAATTCAATTCTGTAAAGTCGTACGGGTTCCTTAGCGTCTTAGCTATCTACTCATATGATCAAATTCCTAATTAGATTCCCAATTGTTACCATATTTCCCTGGACCTCACTGACTCTGATTTTGTCCAAATCTGGACTAGGTTGGGAAATTTCATGTTACTACCAAAAAGTTTTTCGGCCCAAAAATTTTTCCTGTTGGCTTTTCTATAATGACGGAAACTGGTCGTTACATATACTTCATTACCCAATATACTTACGAAGAAGCAGATAATTGTACATTGAGATATTTTGTTAGTTAATAAATACTTAGTATGTAATTTGATAATCTACTTTAACACTTACTTAAGATATGGTTGAATTTTGAGATAATTAAGAAAAATATATGTCAGAGTTGATTGTCTTTCAATTTTAGTGAAACTTCACCTTTCACGTTTTTTATATTCTCGACCATTTTGATTAAAAATTGATTTTGATGGATACATAGGATCATTATCACCTTCACCATTGTGATTGAGCCTGTTTATCTTACATGACACTTCATTCCCTAAGTAATAAGACTAAAAATGACCAATTTCACTCGCAAGATGATCTTAAACAACCGATCCATCAATCTTTCCCCTTTGCTTAATAGTTTGTTTGCAACTATCAATTTTTTTTATATTTACAATTCTATATATAGCTAGTCACAATATAAGAAAAAATAACTTAATAAATAATATAAAAACATTAGCTCTCAAATGGATACATCCACTGCGTTTGAACTGGACCTCCAAGGCGGGTCTCTTGTACAATGTGAATTGGAAGATGCTCTATCAAATCAAAGAAATCACATGGAAAGATCTTCTCCAACTTATAAGCAGTAATAACAAGAATATTTTTCTCCTTCCTAGCTAAACTACTCTCCAACAACTTTCCTGAACACAACTCTTTAAATGATTTTAATGATGTCTTTTTATTTTTTGAAATTTGAGTTTTAAATAAAAATGTTATGTCACCAAATTTTATTGAAAAAATTAACTAAATAGTTTGAGTGACTTCGTAAGTAAAATAATTATAGTTGAGTGACTTTTGAGTTACAAATCAAAGTTGAGTGCCTTTGTTCATAAAACATCCTTAATTGTGTGACTTTTAAATTAAAAATTAAAGTTGAATGACTTTCTACGAAAAGAACGCATAGTTGAGAGTGACCATATGAGATATTGTCTCGGTCAATAATATATGGACAATATTTTAATACATTGTAATAGAGGGTCACCGTGTCAACAAGAATTGACTACTTGATGATACTAATTATATATCGACAATCTTTTAGTACATACAAAATTTTCCACAAAATGAGCAAGTTAAATTGTCTTTGAAATTATTGATGAGAGGTCATATTTAATGAGTGGTGTTTTGAAAGGTCAAAGACAGTGAGGAAAGAAATTGGCTAAAAATTTAATGGATTTGACCTCATTTTCTTTGAACTTATTGATGAGGGGTCATATTTAAAATTTTAGGAAGTTATCGCAAAACAAGATTTAGATCTGTAAAACTTGTTTTAAAAAAAATGTAAAGGAAAAGAGAAGCTGAAAAATCATTAATCTTTAAATGTAAAAATATAACAATTAAATTAAAAGAAATTAGTATTTCTAAAAAGGAACTGATAGTGTAATTTTGTTGTCCACTGTCAGTAGAGAGAAGTTAATCCACAACTCATACAAGTGCCCGTAAAACACAAGATTTTTGAGTTCTGAGGTCTTGGTTCACGAATAAGTATATGGCCCTCCAATCTTTCACGGTCCATAAACAAGTCCGTGAAACTCTCTTCCAAATTTCTCAATTTTTGAGCTTTGGTCTACAGATCCCCCTCAAGGCCCCTAGTTTCTTTCATGGTCCGTGAAAGGGTCCGTACAAACTCATTAATGTTGATGTCAGTTTTTCTAATCATTCAAAGGTCTGATCTGGGCTTATGAACTTTTGGGGTGTTATACTTCATACCCCATGTACTTACAAACAAGCTGATAGTTGTACATTGAGATATTTTGTTAGATAATAAATACTTAGTATGTAATTTGATAATCTACTTTAACACTTACTTAAGATATGGTTGAATTTTGAGATAATTAAGCAAAATATATGTCAGAGTTGATTGTCTTTCAATTTTAGTGAAATCTCACCGTTCACGTTTTTTAGATCCTCAACCATTTTGATTAAAAATTGATTTTGATGGAAACATGGATAATTATCACCTTCACCATTGCGATTAAGCCTTTTTATCTTACATGACACTTCATTCCCAAAGTAATAAGAATAAAAATGACCTATTTCACTCGCAGTATGATCCTAAACAACCGATCATTGAATCTTTCCCCTTTGCTTAATAGTTTGTTTGCAACTAGCAATTTTTCTATATGTATAATTCTATATATAGCTAGTAATAATATAAGAAAAAATAACTTAGTAAATAATATAAAAACATTAGCTCTCAAATGGATACATCCACCGCGTTTGAACTGGACCTCCAAGGCAGGCCTCTTGTACAAGGTGAATTGGAAGATGCTCTATCAAATCAAAAGAAATTACATGAAAAGATCTTCTCCAACTTATAAGTAGTAGTGACAAGAATAATTTCCTCCTTCCTAGCTAACCACTCTCCAACGACTTTCGTGAAAACAATTCTTTAAATGATTTTAATGATATCTTTTTATTTTTTGAAATTTGAGTTTTAAATAAAAATGTCATGTTACCAAATTTTATTGAAAAAAATAATTAAATAGGTTGAGTGACTTCGTAAGTAAAATAATTATAGTTGAGTGACTTTTGAGTTACAAATTAAAGTTGAGTGACTTTGTGCATAAAAAAATTCTTAATTGAGTGACTTTTAAATTAAAAATCAAAGTTGAATGACTTTTTACAAAAAGAACGCATAATTGAAAGTGACCATATGAGATATTGTCCCGGTCAATAATATATGGACAATATTTTAGTACATTGTAATAGAAGGTCACCATGTCAACAAGAGCTAACTACTTGATGATGCTAATTATATATCGACAATCTTTTAGTACATACAAAATTTTTCACAAAATGAGCAAGTTGAATTTTCTTTGAAATTATTGATGAGAGGTCATATTTAATGAGGGGTCTTTGGAAAGGTCAAAGACTATGAGGAGAGAAATTGGCTGAAAATTTAATGGATTTGACCTCATTTTCTTTGAACTTATTGAAGAGTGGTCATATTTAAAATTATAGGAAGTTATCGCAAAACAAGTTTTACGGATCTAAGATTTTGATATGTAAAACTTGTTTTAAAAAATAAAAAATTTAAAGAAAAAGAGAAGCTGAAAAATCATTAATCTTTAAATGTAAAAATATAATAATTAAATTAAAAGAAATTAGTATTTCTAAAAAGGAACTGTCAGTGAAGAGAAGTTAATCCACGATCCATACAAGTGCCCGTAAAACACAAGATTTTTGAGTTCTGAGGTCTTGGTTCACGGATCAGTATATGGCCCTCCAATCTTTCATGGTCTGTAAACAAGTCCGTGAAACTCTCTTCCAAATTTCTCAATTTTTGAGCTTTGGTCTACAGATCCCCTCAAGGTCCCTAGTTTCTTTCACGGTCTGTGAAAGGGTCCATACAAATTCTTTTATGTTGATGTCAGTTTTTCTAATCATTCCAAGGTTTGATCTGGGCTTATGAACTTTTGGGGTGTTATACTTCATTACCCCATGTACTTACGAACACGCTGATAATTGTACATTGAGATATTTTGTTAGTTAATAAATACTTAGTATGTAATTTGACAATATACTTTAACACTTACTTAAGATATGGTTGAATTTTGAGATAATTAAGAAAAATATATGTCAGAGTTGATTGTCTTTCAATTTTAGTGAAACCTCACCTTTCACGTTTTTTAGATCCTCGACCATTTTGATTAAAAATGGATTTTGATGGAAACATAGGATCATTATCACCTTCACAGTTGCAATTGAGCTTGTTTATCTTACATGACACTTCATTCCCAAAGCAATAAGAATAAAAATGACCAATTTCACTCGCAATATGATCTTAAGCAACCGATCCTTCAATCTTTCCCCTTCGCTTAGTAGCTTGTTTGCAACTATAAATTTTTCTATATGGATAATTCTATATATAGCTAGTAATTATATAAGAAAAAATAACTTAATAAATAATATAAAAATGTTAGCTCTCAAAGGGATACATCCACCGCTTTTGAACTGGACCTCCAAGGTGGGCCTCTTGTACAAGGTGAATTGGAAGATGCTCTATCAAATAAAAAAAAATCACATGAAAAGATCTTCTCCAACTTATAAGTAGTAATAACAAGAATATTTTCCTCCTTCCTAGCTAAACTACTCTCCAACAACTTTCGTGAACACAACCCTTTAAATGATATCATTTTATTTTTTGAAATTTGAGTTTTAAATAAAAATGTCATGTCACCAAATTTTATTGACTACTTGATGATGCTAATTACATATCGACAATCTTTTAGTACATACAAAATTTTCCACAAAATGAGCAAGTTGAATTTTCGTTGAAATTATTGATGAGAGGTCATATTTAATGAGGGGTCTTTGGAAAGGTCAAAGACTATGAGGAGAGAAATTGGCTGAAAATTTAATGGATTTGACCTCATTTTCTTCGAACTTATTGATGAGGGGTCCTACTTAAAATTTTAGGAAGTTATCGCAAAACAAGTTTTACGGATCTAAGATTTAGATCCGTAAACCTTGTTTTAAAAATAAAAAATGTAAAGAAAAAGAGAAGCTGAGAAATAATTAATCTTTAAATGTAAAAATATAATAATTAAATTAAAAGAAATTAATATTTCTGAAAAGGAATTGATAGTGTAATTTTGTTGTCCACTGTCAGTGGAGAGAAGTTAATCTCGAGCGCGGATTAATTATACAAAAATGACATTTTATTAATCAAGATAATGTAGTCAAAGTTCCAACATCTAAATAATTCGTTTTGTACTGATACTATTTTATATATTTTTTAGTATTATAACGATATACATGAATTGACTATATAGGATATTTTGGTATGATATTCAGTATATTTTTTACAAGTATCAAGTACAATTTGTTGTTAAAATACATACAAAATACTAAAATACTGAAATAGTGGTTGTATTCTGGGCCTCCTAATAACTCACCTGAGTTATGCCTGATTTTTACTTTACCTCTTTCTTATACCTTGTTCACAACTATGAGTTGTAGTAAAGTACGAACATGGTGTGTTACGTGGGAAACACCGATTCTCAAATAGCTCTTGCCTATTTGCTTGAATTCTACCTTTAGTTTATTATGTTAGTGATTATGTAAGTGTGTAATCTTCTTCTATGAAAGAGTTGTTTATTTATACACGCAAGTCATCAGAGTATAGTTGTTCACAAACACATTGTGAACTACAACTTTTTTTTTATCGCAGTGTTTGAGGTGAAGGTTGCTTCTTCATATCTACACATCCTGGTTAACTTATCCTATTAGAGTCCACCTTTAATAATCTTCCAACTTCTTTGACTTTAGTGCAAGTTCCCATGTTTTGGAGCCTTTGAAACTTGAACGGTTGACTTCTATCAAAAGTTCAAAAAAATACCCTCAAAATGCAATTTTGACGGTCCCATAAGCGCCGAAAGGGCCATTTTGGGCTAGGTGATTGTTGGTCCGGACCTTAAGACTTTCGATGTGAATTTATGTCGTTAAGCGTTTTAACTTTGAAAGCTTTGGTCAAGAATTGACTTCGGTCAATGTTCTTGGTAATCATGCTCGGATGAGAATTCCGTCAGCACGGTTAGCTCCAGAATGTCGAGTTTGGTCAAGAATGACATTTTGTGTGGTTCTCGAGGTTTCTAATTTCGAATCCTCTTGTAGATTTTAGCTTAAAAAGGAAGTTGGGTGTGGGACCCACTTTTCATTGAGAGAACCTCAGACGAAAGTTTCGATGGTTTCATTTAGGGGTGTTCGTGGTTCAGTTTTGATCGGTTATTGGTTAAAACCAAAACCAAACCAATCTAGTCGGTTTTTTAAATATCTAAAACCAAACCAAACCAAACGAAAAAAATAACCGTCGGTTTGGTTATTGACGGTTAGGTTCAATTTGGTTCAGTTTTTCCGATTTTTTCAGTTTGAAAGTAATAAATTTTTTAGGACATACGTATAGTTCGTGATAGATACAAACACCTAGTACATGAGCAATCCACTAAAAAGGTATTGTCGGTTCAATTAAACAATTAAACAATACTAAAGTTATCATTACACGAACAAAGTAATTCAATTAAGAGAAGGTGCAACTATCTTATGAAAGGTATGGTCGGTAAAGACTAAAGTAATGAATTTTGATGGACTTGGACTTATGATTGTAATAGATGAACTTAAATTTAAGTGTTGGGCATGAGAAAATGGTAAAGTTAAATAGTAAAGTTACTTAAAATTTAACAAAATATTTATATTTTATTTATGAATAATATATAAATAATTATAAAATTTATATATATAATTTATCGATTCGGTTTGGTTATTTTTACAGTTATTTTTTAGTAAAACCAAAACAAAACCAAATAGTATCGATTTTTCAAACTTTAAAATGAAACCTAACCAAATCAAACCAAATATCAGTATTTTTAATCAGTTTGATTCGGATCGCAGTTCGGTTTAGTTTTTTTTAATCATAACCATGAGCAAGCCTAGTTTCATTGGGCCTAGAATGTAAAATTTGATGGGATTGAATATTTTGTTTGCGTGCACGGGCGTCTGAACGAATCCTGGGCACCCGACAGAGATTTCCTAGTTGAGCAAACTAGCTGATATGCATTAGTTGGTGCAACTCGATTTTCTCATCACGTTCCCGAGCCTTAGGGGCCGCATTCGTGGAGCTTAATTATCTAGACTGGCACGATCATGAGGCCTATGGTCGCAATCGCGAGGAAATGGGGTCCAATCCCTCCATGTTTGTGAAAAAGTCCTCCATGTTCGCGAAGGTGTTTTTTGGTAAGGGTCGTGATCTCGAGCCTTGGGCTTCGCGATTGTGATGGCTTGTGAAGTCTGGTCTTTGATTAAGACCAACAATTATTTCAGCCTGAGGTCATTTGTCGTTTTTGTGATTTTGGGAGCTAGGAGATTCCAAATTGAGAGATTTCAAGTGTTGGATGTTCATATAGTTCGTGGATACGTGTTAGAAGGTTCGGAGAAGGTCAGTGAGCTTCGGTTTGAGGTAATTCTCACCTTGAAGGGGCAGCCTTGTCTCTTTAAATGACAATTTTTGTTCATGTATTCTTTTGGGATGTTTTGGGCATCAAATTAAGTCCTATTTTTGTACACACGCTTGGTAAGTCATTTAGGACCTTTTCACAAAGTCAATTTTGGGATTCCTGGTGTGGGGGGTCCCATATTATCATTTTTACTAAATTTTGGGCCCATCTCTAGTTATTCCAAATGTAGTGTCTAAATATCCATTTTAACATTGTGATCAACAATTTGATAGTGTGGCAGTATTCAAAGTCGTTTCAGAAGTGGATAACTTTTATGTGGTGGATTTAGAGTGCATGTGACCTACTTCGAGGTAGACTTCAGACTACTTTCTTGCTTGGGAAATTTAGATAATGTTTAGTATGAATTACATGTGATTTAGGACTGTATTTTTTTGGTATTAGCCTCATTCTGTTATTCTATCATTTTCTGACTCCTATAGGAGCGTTAGACTTATGTTGTCGGGATCGGGATCCTTAGTTTAGGTTATAGCATTTCTTGTAGTATGCCTTAGCACGTGAATCCTTATTCGGTATGACTTGATTTTGGATTGTTGATCATTTGTTCGTGTTTGAGACTTTGGAGGCTCGTTGTAGCCGTTAGTTGGCACTAGTTGTGCTCAATCATAGACTGGAGCAGTGTGAATGAGGTAAGGTGTCATTCCTTGTTCTTTGGTGCAGTGCACTAGCAGATGATGGTGCAGGCCCATTTGGCCTTTGTTGAAAAGATGATCAGTTCGCATTGCCCTTCTGCTGCCCAGACTCATTACCTATCGTCTTAGCCTTCTTGTTTCGGAACTCTTCTCTATCTCTCAAATTATATTCCTCAACCTGTTACACATGGATCATACGCCTTGCTATGTCCACTTCCCCTGTCAACATCGCAGTCTTACCCTCTTTTCTTGACAGACGAGACAACCCAAACACAAATAGACTCATCCTGCTCTTCATATCAACAACTATCTCCGAAGCATAACGGGAAAGTTGAGTGAACTTGAGGCTGTAATCATGCACACTCATGGATTCCTGCTTAAGAGTGAGAAATTCTCTTACCTTTGCCTCTCTCAACTCATGGGGAAAGAAACGCTCTATGAAGGCACTTTCAAACACAACACAACTCACAATTGGTGCCCCTTCAGCTCTGCTCTTCTTCCGTTGGTCTTACCAAAATCTAACAACACCCTTTAGTTGGTATGCAGCTAAATCCACACGCTCACCATCCGCAACATGCATCACCTCAAACACTTTCTGCAACTCTTCCACAAAGCTTTTTGGATCCTCAATGAAACTTGAGCCGGTGAAGTTTGGAGGATTCATCCTCAAGAACTCATGGATTCTGGATGTATCAGCCACATCTTGTCCAACTCCTCTCTATTGACCCGGTTGGTTGGTCACTACTTGACTCAACATTTGGATAGCATCCCGGAACTAAGAATTAGTGACCTCTCCTTGGGGTTAAACTTCTAGTGCATTAGGGACCCCTTGATCCTTGGGACCAACATTTCTCCTAGTAGGATGACCTCGAATAGCTCTTCGTGGAGGCATGATCTGAAAAATACGCGCAAACATGAATTAGAAAGAAACTTTTATAAAGTTGAACTCTATCACACGAAAAGAGTATAAAAGAAGTGAGATAGTTCCTAAATGTCATAGCCTCTTAATTATAGATGTGGCGCGCTTTACACCGATAACTAAGACTCTATAGACACGACTTCATAGACACCCTAGGACTCTTGAACTCTGTGCTCTGATACCAAGGTTGTCATACCCCGGGCTTACACCCAGGACGTAGCCGGCACAAGAGAACTATTGATTCTCCCTAAGAGAACCCTTGGCCTGGCTCAATACTTAGCGGAAGACTTATTCAACATTAGATGAACTCAAAAGTAAAGGTATTCTCAAACAGTCTTAAAATAGATAACTCAAAATATTTCAAAGAAAACATTCAACTGGCCAAAAGAGGTAACTCAAGTCTTAGACATTTAATGATGGAAATGAAAAGACTACTCAATACACTACTGTCTATGAAGCTTCTAATACCTCTGATGGAAGTTGGGACAAGACCCAAGACATCCTAACAAAACCAAACTGAAAAGTAAATGGGAAACATCCGGAAGCAAGGAGGCTCACCAAGCAAATTTGGAACTCGACTGGATCAACAGAGCGCTGGTTGATGACCCTAGTTACCTGTATCTGCATCATCAAAATGCAGGCTAAATGGCGTTAGTACATGGAATGTACGATCATGTAAGGGGAACACTGAATATAACCGGCAAGCTTGAACTGATAAAATGAAACCATACTCACATCAACTCAACTTAACTCAAGGATACTCAAACTCAGAGATACTCAATTCAGTTCATATAAAAGCAACAATAAAGATGCATTATAAAGAAAGCTTTTAAAACAATAGATAATAACTCAATGTATTTTAAAATACAATAATAACTCTTTTACTCTTATTTGAGAGATTCTCTAACCGACAACCATCACTATAAGATGTGTGATGATACAACGTTTCACCCACGCTGCCATAAATGTCATATACCTTGCCAGAGTATAAGACATCCTCAAATAAGTGGATCCACTAAGCTATGCTTAAAAGCAATAAGGAATCATCTAAAAAGTATGACCCTTTACCCATGTTGGCATACATGGTTTATGAAGACTTTGAGTTGTCTGAACTCGTCCCCATATCGGTGCTCAATACTACTCCCAATAATATAACTCATGCTTATATGTTTAAAAAAACATTTCCTCATTCTCATCCTTTGAGATTATTACTCAAAAGGTTATCTTAAAAGAGATAGTGCTCAAAAGCTCTCATGAACCCATTTGGAAATCAAGGTTTCCTCTCATTTTAAATGTTAAAGTATTTACTCTTGAGAATACTTAGTTCCCGTATATTTATTTGAAAAATGAAACTCAACTCTCCTCATCCTCATATTCAAGTGCTCAAGTCTTAAAACAAATTTTAAAAGTTTGCAAAAGACTTCTCAAAATCACTCAAAAGAACTCCCTCGAACTTTACTCTTAGCTCTATCTTGAATTTGAAAGTGTGAATTCAAGAATTATTATTTGGATATATGGATTTTTCAATTATTAGATGTAGTTTGAATAGTTATAATCATGCACTGCAGGCGCGGCGTGCTAGCCTCCCTGGCGCATCAGTGGCGCGTCGCGCCACCATTCCCCCAAGTCATTCTAATGATTTTTTCTTCTCGATGTTTTACCCTAATTCATTTAGAATCAATTGATTTCTTCCTAACTCTCTTAGATTCATATACCCAATATAAGTAAACAAAAATCTACTTAAACCTCATCAATAGCAACCCTCAAACTCAAACCCTCACCTCAAGAACTCATTAAACTCCAATAATAAATGTTGAAGAACGAAACTTCAAGAAAACTCATTAAGAACTTCAATACATTGATTTCATGGATAAATTTTAATCAAGAAATTCATGATTGGCGTTAGGGTGAACAAACCCATCACTATGAAAGTTTACATACCACGTTAGGATCAAATCCTTGGTGAAATCCCTCGAAGATTGCAAGAAAATTTTGAATGCTTGAAGCTTTTCTCCCTTTTCTCCTCTTTGAACTTTGCCCTAACTTTCCAAACGTTTTAGACTTTAGCGTAAATTGATAATAAGCTTTGACCCCTAATTGTGTGAAAAACACGCTTAAGGCTAATGTGGTCAAGAAAAGACCATAATACCCCTCCTTAATTCGGATGAATTTTCTTTAATCGGACAGGTTGAACTCAAACGGGCATATCTCCCTCATCCAAACTCAGAATTTAGAAAACTTGGAGGCATTGGAAAGAGGACTCAAAGATCTTTCATTTGATATATCAAGGACCACCTAATTCACCCTATAATGAAAATTATGGTCATTTGAAGTTAACTCAAAACTCACAAGTGAAGACTAACTTGCACAAATTCTCAATTTAGCTATTTCCAATTTAGTTCTTTCTAAAATTAGCTCTTTCTAAGACTGAAGTGTTACAGTCGTGATAAAAAGATGCAAAAGAAATAAAATTTATTCAAAGAAAAACTCAAGAATGATAGTAAGAAGCAATCTGATATGAGGGATAAAATATCAAGGAGTGTATATAAATATTGAGAGAAGTATTGTGAAAACCCCTGGAATTGGCGCTTATTATTTGTGTTATCCTCGGACTATTGTTAGCCTTAAAAATATCCATATACTTCACTAAATGAACTTAAATACACCCCCGATCTGCCACATGGAATAGAAAGTGATTTTAAACTCTTGTAGGAGCATGCGACTCTTAATAAAAATTCAAGAGATGTGTTGAAAACACCCCTGAACTTGACAAGAATTATTAGTTTCATCCTAGAACTATTGATAGTATTAACAATACCCCTCTTCTTAACTAACTGATATTAAATATACCCCCATTCTTGCACGATGGGTAAAATAAGAACTCGACCCATAAGACTTTTTTTCCTATAATTTTTTCACCCAAATAATATGTCCGAACTAAGACCCAAATTTAAAAAAAATAATCATGTAATCGTAGTTCTTATAATAAATATTAATTATTATTATTAATAGAAATAGTTGGAGCAGGTGTAAGTAAGATTTTTTTAATAAATTAAAGAATGTAAAAATTTTGAACTAATTCTTGGCCCCTTGAGACTAAAGACTGTAACAACACTCCTTCAATTACTTTTTACTTAATTAAATGGTGAGGCCCATAAGCTATATTATAGAAATCAAAATGAAGTACAGGCCCAATCCAACAACAGATAGGGATCGAGAAAAACAATACAAAAGTAGCTAAAAAGATAGCGAAACCTAAAAAGGCAGTCAAAGTGGAAAGGAAAAGATATCAGTTTCTCAGAGTTTTCACATCAATTTCGCCGCCGTGGCTTGAACTCTGATCAGTCGCCCACCAAAATTGTGAAATACCAGCTTCCCCCCATCTCATATTGATATAAGATCCCTTTAATGAAGCTCCACTTCATATAAACTTCAAGATCATGTTGATAGCGACATTATGTCGGCATCTTCTTGAATCAATTTGAAAAGTTGTGAGATGCTAGAAAGAAAAGCTACTAATGAGGTAGGTTTCCTTTCTTCATCCAAACTTCTATCAACTCCAAGTTATATATTTATAGAAATGAATATATTATAAGCTGTGTTATCTTGTATAAACTGCACACTATTCAATGATATTACAAATCCTTGCATCTTACCCGTAGACTAGTAGTCAAAAGAAAACTCAATCTTATCATGTTATTATGTTATTCTTCTAAGCATTTTATGTTAATTATAAATCATTTTCTCTAGTATAATATTTAATGGGTTGAATTCCATAATCTCCATTCAAATATTTGACCTTTGAGTTGAAAAATTAACTCAATTTTGCTTATATGATTTATGGGACTGCACAAACCTTTTAGAGAGATTGTATTTGTGGAGAAATCAATGGGATCAAAAGTCAAATACACTACTAACAACCTTCAAATCCTGATTTCATACTATTTTTCAAACATCTATGCTCTCACCAGGTACGTGATACTGTTAACCAACAAAGTAGCTTCAAAATTTAAAAGTTTGCTACTATTATGTATCAATTGTGAACTCCTGCATACTTCTTATCGATACTTGTATATCTAACTGTTATTTGGTTCTTGTGAACTATGAAAATCTAATTAGAACTCGTAGAGTTTGTTTGTTTGATTCTTATGTATGAAGTGTTAGATTTTTCGGAATTTATTATCTTCTTGGTTGTTGTTGGGACTTTATGACCCAATTTGTGATTATCCAAAGGAATCTCATGCGAAATCCTAAAATTTTGGAACTACGGTGCCAAATTTAAAATTTTGAGCTCATAACAAAATTGACTTATTTTATATTGATGAGGCTAACGTCAGCCTACCATAACGGTAAGCCTTCCGCTATGGCTGCACCACTATAGGACCTTCACGACCATTATAGTGGACTACGTGAAATCAGACCCTTGTTAATGTAATTTATTTTCTTTTCCTCTCAGTTTTAAAAGAAAAAAATAGATGAGGACTGCTCTAAAAACCCTTATGTAGGTACGCAGGGCATGAGAGCAATGGAGAGGAGAGATTACATCAATATAGGTGAAAACCCAAGGAATTCAAATCCTTTTTCGTCACAATTTTCTCTCATGGAGCCAAAAGCTCATAGTAAAGGTTCATCAATAGATGCTTGGCGCCTAAGTAGGGTAAGTTTTTTTAAACTGAGAAGTTAAACCCATCTTTACTTACTCATATCTTGTGTATGTTCAGAGTTTGCATGCGTAGGCCTTCGTTCTCTGAGTTGGACGGTTAGGCTTGTGCCTAAGGTGGTTAGGCTAATAATGGTAGTTAGTAATTTGAGGTTTTTCTATAATATGGTTGTGTGTTGTCTTGGGAAGGGAAGTAATGGGCGAAGAATCTAGGATGATGGACTGTCTAGAAGGTTACCTTTCAGTAGGTGATAGTTGTGTGTTTTCCAAGTTATGTATGTATGCATGTCTACTACTTTATATTATCACTTGTGCAATGCATGTCAGGGAAAACATAAGAAAGAATCTGAAATGACATTATGTTGATAATCTCATGCAATGAATCTGCTTACTTTACTTGTGGTTTCAAGTGTAATTGATAATATCCTGCAGTGAACCAGTGATAGCCACCTCCGATCATTGGGAGAATAGTAGTGGCTGGTAAAGCCCTTTATAGTAGGCCAAATGATCTCCCACTCTCTTCCACCAGCGTGTTCTGCAACCATGTCATATGCATCTTCCTTAGATTGGCATCATAGGCTGCATTAGATACCTTTGGCACCCCAGTGCTTCATTTATAGACCTGGCATCTAGGGGGAAGTTCACTTCTCGAATGCGGATGGTGGGGTTGGGGGAATCCCATAGAACAGTAGGGAGGATGGCATAAAATCCCTTACCCACCCGACCTGAAATAAGGGATGAGCCACCACCAAAGGACCCCTATTGAACTCTTAAATCCGGTTGTAGAAAACACTAGCTTCTTTGGTTGCTCCTCTCATCTTGAAAACCCATTGTAACGGCCTAGCCAACTAGTGATATTGTCCGCTTTGGGCGTAGTCCTACACTAATTTAAAATGTTTCACTAATTGGTAAGGAATGCTTACTTATCTATCGAACATCTCTCCTATGTTTTGCCGATGTTAGACTTATAATCTTAAATTGAGATGTCACATACATCCCATCTATGGACGCAGCGTCATCAATGGGGTTTTCCCCACCACATGGGATTCGCCTAGACTGAGCACTAAGGTTTTCCCCACCTTATAGTGATTTTCCTAAACTCAATTAAAATCTAGCCCACATATACCAGGCTAACACATGAGTGGCTCTACTACCATTTGTAACAGCCCAACTGATTAGTGATATTGTCCACTTTGGGTATAGGCCTGCATAATTTTAAAACACGTCACCAATTGGTAAGGCATGCTTGCTTATATACCCAAAGTCTCTCATATGTTTTGCCGATGTGGGACTTATAATCTTAAGTTGAGGTGTCACATACACTGCCTCTATGGACTTAAAATCCTCACTGAGGTTTGCCCCACCATATAGAATTTGCCTAGACTCAGCACTGAGGTTTACCTTGCCTTACCAAGATTTGCCTAAACTTAATTGAACTTTGACCTATATCAACAATGCTGACACATCAGTGGCACTGATACTAAGTTTGTTATGTCCTGTGTCTATACCTCAATCGAGACACGGCACCTCGGACCATGAATGATCCAGGGATAACCCTTGACTTAACATATCAGACATATCATATAAACTATTGCAAAACTTAAACATATGCTTAACACAAAATTCAATAAACTTCATGATACTACATTACTAGTCTGAATAAAGTCTATATTACTTTAGAATTAAAATATAAGTTTGTCAGGACATGACCATCAACTACCTCAAAACAAAGACAACATGAGGAAAAAAGTTAACAGTCTAAAACAACGGAGTCCCCAAATGAGAAGGGCTCACCAAAAGCTAACTGAGAGTGCTGCAACCTCACTAACCACGAATTTGAGTGTGAATATCGGAATCTACATCATAAAAGGATGGAATGTGTCAGTAAGTGGAATGTACTACGTAAGTAAGGGAGGACACTAGCTAAATCATGTAAAGAATCATGAACAAGACAGTAAAATAATATTTCCAAGATTATATGTATAGTAAAAGTGTTGAAGAGAAAACAGTTGGAGTCAATGATCAAGTGTCAGAAAAATCTCTTTTCAAAAGTACATATACATATAGTTGATTCGTTTTAGTAGTCCTGCATAAAATAGAATCATGGACTCCAACTTATCATAAAATAGAATCAACTATATGTATATGTAGTTTTGGAAAGAGATTTTTATGACACTTGATCATGGACTCCAACTGTTTTCTCTTCAACACTTTTACTATACATATAATCTTGGAAATATTATTTTACTGTCTTGTTCATCATTCTTTAAATGATTTAGCTAGTGTCTTTCCTTCCTTACTCAGTATATTCCACGTACTGACACATGTATTTCTCTACGTTGCACACTTTTATGATGAAGATTATGATATTCACGCTCAAATTCATGGCTAGTGAGGTTGCGACACTCTCAGTTAGCTTTTGGTGAGCCCTTCTCATTTGGAGACTCCGTTGTTTTAGAGTGTCAACTTTTTTCCTTAACTTGTCTTTGTTTTGAGGTAGCTGGTGGCCATGTCCCGGTAGACTTATATATTCATTCTAATGTAGTAGATACTTTATTTAGACATTAATAATGTAGTCTCATGGAGTTCATTGAATGCTTTATTAAACATATGTTTTAGTTTCTGCAATAGTGCATATAATATGTGTCATGACCCGAGTCTACACCCTGGACATGGCCGGCACTCAAGAACCATTGTTGGTCCCCAAGAGAACCCTTATCCTGGCTGACTACAAGCAGAAGACTAACTTAAGCATGCAAAAGCTAAAAACTGAATAAAATTCAATAAACTCAACTTTTCAAAACTTTAACTCAAATGAACAACTTAAAATAAAAATAATATATTCAACTCGCCATAAAATAGGCAACTTAAGTCTTTAAATTATTTAATAAAATAAATGAATAATACAGACTTCTCAACTATACTGACTATCTATGAAGCCTCTAACTGATAAAGATGGAAGTCGGGACAAAACCCACGACATCCTAACTAAACTGAAAAGTAAATGAAATCCTCCGGAACGAGGAGGCTCACCATAGCTAACTCGAACTCCCAGATGTATCAACGAATCTCCTGTTGATGATCTTGAATACCTGCGTCTGCATCATGAGAAGATGCAGGCCAAATGGCTCAGTACGTGGACTATACGAGTATGTAAGAGGAATTCTAAAGTATAAACATAAACTTGAAACTTGATAAAAAGGAAACATACTTACCTCTTCTCAAACTTAATCAACTCAGAAGTACTCAAGGATAAGATACTCAACTCAGAGATTAGATACTCAACTCAATATAAAGCAACAATAGAAAATGCAATATATGGGGAAAGCTGTGAAACTGTAGATAACAACTCTATGTATTGAAAAAAAATACAATAATACTCACTATGTATATAAAAATGCAATATAACTATGTGGGAGATTCTCTAACCGACAACCACCACTATGAGCCTAAATGGTGATACAACGTCCTTACCATCACGCTGCCAGACTTTCCTATACTTTACAGTCATATAGAACTACTTAACTTAGTGGATCCACTAGCTTAATTTATGTGATCATCTAAAAAGTATGACCCATTAATACCCATGATGGCTACATGGTTTATGGAGACTTGAGTTAATATGAACTCGCATCCCTATATCGGTGCTCAATACTACTCCCAAAAATATACTTAGCTCATATGTTTTTAAAACTACTTCTTTCTTTGGTTTGAGATAATTACTCAAAACTTAGCTTAAAAGCTCTCTTGGAATCGATGTTCCCTTTTTTGCTCAAAACTCTTTTGGAAATCTCAGTTTCATCTCATCTTAAATGTGAAAACATTTACTCTTGGGAATAATTACTTCCCATATATCATTTTAAAGAAAATGTACTTTACTCTTACTCTTTACTCAACTTTAAAGCTTAAGTCTTAAAACATAGTTTAAACATTTGTAAAAGACTTCTAAAAATATGCAAGGACTCAAAGATACTTCTCAAAAGGGATTAGGAACTCAACACTTAAAGACATAGAACTTGAAGATACCACTTCTCTGAAGGATACTCAACTTACGACGTTCATGCGGAGTTATGGGCATGAAACAATTCGACTCGATGATCAAAATAACAATATGGAACTCATGTATGCGACTCTTCTCATTCTCTGAATTACTTCCTCAAAACTTAGTTCAAATCGATAGTTGATCTCAAGGATTCACAATTGAACTCAAAGGCTTTCTTGAACTCTACTATTAACTCTCTCTTGAATGTGAATTATGAATTCAAGAGTTATGCTTCATGGTATGAAGGATCTTGTAATGATAAAGTAGACTCATGAATGCATTCTCCTCACTCGTACTCACTTGCTCGAGTCATTATTAGAAATTGTAGAAAACTCCTCAAAAGGACTTTTAGAATGTTCGAAAGAATTCTCAAAAACTTAACTCTTAACTATACCTTGAACTTGAATTATGGATTCAAGGTTGGGATTTGTGATAGGAAAGATCCCATGATGTTTAGGATTGATTTTATATAGCTAAACATGAGAAAATATCAAAAAATCACTACTTGGAAGCTAGTCCGCGACACAGAGACGCATTAAAATAATTGGTTGCGAAAAAACTTTTGAGGCAGAGAGGTCCGTGACCTCTCCGCGATGCGAAGACAACTTTATGAAATGGGGAGGCAAGTCCGCGACGCGGAGCCAAGTGCCAGATTTGCCCAACTTTTCTTTTCTTCATTTTCTAACCCCAAATCACCTAAATTCGATTCTTTTGCTCAACTTTTCTTTAGATTTTGATAACCATCACATGTACACAAGAATCTAACTCACAACTACTCTATAAATCAAAACAATAATCTCAAGAACTCCTAAATCTCAGCCCAATTCAAGAATGAAAGCAAATTCAAGAACACATATCAATAACATCAGATTTTCAACTTTCTAGAACGAACTTAACGTTGAAATTTACATGATTGGCGTGTGGGTGAACAAACCCAACACTATGGAAGCTTACATACCTGAAAGAACCATCTTCTTGAAGAACTTGAAGGAAAATCTTGAAATATGAACCCTAACCTTAGCGTTTCTTGAATCCCTTGAGCGTAGAATTTTTGGAGTGGATGAGAGGGTTTGATTTATGAAAAATTGATTTTCTACACGTTTGGGGCAATTTAGATGACCTCCTAAGGGTTTTTAGGACTAAAATACGCTTAAAAAAATAATTAAAACGAGTTGGGAGTCGGAATAATTTTTCACCAGGCAGTGAGGTCCGTATTGGCTCCGTAACGCGGAGCCATCGCGGAGCTGCTGCCAGGTTTGCGCGTCGTTAGTAAATCAGTCATAACTTTTTACTCAGAGCTCAAAATTTAGCAAACTCGGTGGCGTTTGAAAGAGGACTCAAAGGGATTTAATTTTCTATCTGTATCTCACCTAAATCATCTTTTGCTAGGAGTTATGGTCATTTGAAGTTGACCCAAAACTTAAGAAAAACTTAGGAATGACTTGAATGAGCTCTCTTTAGTTCTTCTTGGAAATTAAGGTACTACATCTAGTGACCTTAATACTCAAGAAATTTTAAATTCCTTGCAAAAATCTCACTCACTACGAAGAACGGCTTGAGTTTTAGCTCAGAAAATTTCTGGGGTGTTATAATATGCCTGATATGTTAAGGGATAACCTAAGATCATTCATGGTCCTAGGTATCGTGTCTCAACTAGGGTCGTAAAAAAATTGGTATTAGATCCACTCTTGTGTTAGCCTTGTCATGTTGATATAGGCCAAAGTGCAACTGAGTTTAGAAAAATTCTAGTAAAACGGGGTAAACCTCAGTGCTGAGTCTAGGCAAATCACATACGATGCAGGCAAACCTCGATGATGAGTCTGGGCAAATAATATACAATGGGGGCAAACCTCAGTGTTGGTTCCATAGAGGGGTGTATGTGATACACTAACTTAATATTATAAGTCCCACATCGACAAAACATATAAGAGATGTTGGGTATATAAGTAAGTGCTCCTTACCAATTAGTGACGCATTTTAAATTCGTGCGGGCCTGAACTCAAAGAATACAATACCACTAGTGGGCTCGAAAATTACACTCACTTTAGACAAAAACCCATCCGCTAGATTTTGTGCAACCTTTCCTGGCTAGTTATGTCGATAAATCTCTCATAGGGGCAGTCTAGTCCCTCAATTATGTCTATTAAATAACCTGCAACATGAGAAGTATCGATTAAGAGTCTCAACGCATACTAAAAAGTGTGTGTAAAGTGGAAATCCAATATTCATACCAGATTGGAGATTGCTGAATTCTACCCCCCCCCACCACTATAGCGCGTGTGTAGGTGCTATTGCAGTGTGGTGCACCATAGTGGTTCCGCATGAGCTATAGTTGGGGGGGGGGGGAGGGGGCATAGCGACAATCTATCAGCTATAGCGGCCTCCCACCATAGCGCGATGCAAGGGCGCCATAGCGGCCTTCATCATCCCAGAATGTGAAGAGGCGCATCAATGACACCTCTTAGCCCAAAAATCCCATTTTTCTTTTAAAAATTCTACATATCAGTGTTCCTAAAGTACCCCACTATCTAAATATGCAACAATCTAGGCATTTCAACTCCTAAATCATGACCAAATCTTAGTTTTCTACCAAGAAAAGCCCTCCTACATTCCCCACCATTTTGGAACAGATCTCGCCCCTATTTCTCATGATACTTATGCCTAGAACACTCTAGTGGCATTGTAAATGTAAGTGTTAACCCCATATTTCAACAATTTCAATGATTAAATACAATATTTTTAACTTTTTAGTAACAACCCAAACTCTATTCTAGTATATCATTTCCTTTCATGCAATCACCCTTATGCATAAAACAAAGTAAGTAGAATGCATGATAATTACCTTAGTTTCGACGTTCTGATTGGAGTTATCCAAAAGTGTTTGGGGAGAATTTCAAAGAGTTGAAAAGGAGAGAAATGGGCATAAAAACACATTCCCCTCCCTCTTATTTATGTTTTTGATTTCGACTAGTTGCTATAGCGAGATCCATCTTAGTGGACTGTAAGAAAACATTGTTGTGGCTTTGTGCATTTGAATTTTTTTCCCGATAGTCTTGGGTACACAGGGACGTGGTAGCATTGTAATACTTGTGTTGAGAGGAGTATTATATTAACATCATCCAAACCACGCAGTAAACTTGATTAACTAGTCGGTCTTCCTTCCATACAGATGGTCATTTGGAGATGAATGATAGATAAATTGGTATCTATTGTAATGACTCAATCTGTCATTACTTAAAGACCTCATGTGTAAAATCCTAAATTCTAGAAATAGGGTGCCAAATTTAAAATCTTGAGCACACAATGAAATTATCTTATTTTAAAATTGATCGGGCTAATGTCAGCCCACTATAATGGGAAGCCTCCCGCTATGGTGGCACCGCTATAGCCCTTGCATGACCTCTATAGCAGGCTGATGGAAAATCACACACTAGTTAATAAAACTTCTTTTATTTTCCTTTCACTTTTTAAAAGAGGAAATAGACTACGGTTGCTCCAAAAAACCCTCTGAAGTCTCCCAAGGCATGGGAGCAAGGGATGGAAGATATTAAAGCATAAGGGAGGTGAAAACCCAATAAATTTTCGTCCGCATTCATCATGGTTTGCTCTCACGGAGCAATAAGCTCATAGTCAAGGTTCAACAGCAGATGCTTGTAACCAGGTAGGCTATATTTTTTCTTAAATTGAGTATTTAGACCCTTATTTACTTACATCATATCTTGTGCATTGTTGTAGTTTCAATACATATGCCTTCAGTCACAAAGTTGGGCGATTAAGCTCGTCGCTAAGGTGCCTAGCCTGATAGTGGCTGTTAGCTATTTTAGGTCGTTCTATGGTGTGGTTGTGTGTTGTCTTGGGAAGGGAAGTTGTGGGCGAATCTAGGATGATCAAGGATTGTCCAAAAGGTTACCTTTCAGTAGGTGATGGTTGTGAGTTTTCCAAGTTATGTATGTATGCATGCCTACTTATTTATAGTATCACTTGTGTGCTGTATGTTGGGAAAAACATAAAAAAGAATGTGAAATGACCTAGTGTTGATAATCTCATGCACAGAACCTATTTACATTACTTGTGGTTTCAAGTGTTATTGTTTATTGTGATTGTGCATGTTGTTTGTGATTGTTGATTGGATCGGGTACCACACCTGTACAAGAATACTAACGGCTGGCTGGTACCACACCCGGTATGAATACTAACACTGGTTGGATGGGGTACCACGCCTGTACACTAACATTTTGTGTGTGAATTTCATGAGAGGACCAAAAATTTATGTGTTGGTTCCATGAGTGAACCGAGTTTACCTTTTCATAATATGATCAATGCATATTGGTCCATGAGTGGTCGATATTTGTGTTTAAATGTTGGGATAGTTCTTTTATAGACCATAATTGCATGTTAAATACTGTAGATGGTGTCTTAGGGATCCTTCAGTGGTCCAGGTTACTTGAAAGGTGAGTTGAACTTAGGTATGAGTTTGTATGTGATCATGTGGGACATTTTTATCTAGGTGAGGATTGGGAGTTTGGGCTATGTTATACTTGTGATTCTAATTGTAGGTTATTTCTTTTACTAAGTTGTGGTTACTAGGTCAGGTTGATGGCCGGGGTCTGGTGTATAGTTTAAATGTTAGGATTGGTTATGGTTGTTCTGTGTTTAGGACATATCTGATAAGGGGGATTGGGTCAAGGACCAGAGTGGTGGCATGAGAACTTGAGGGGGATTAGTAGGTTGGTTAACAGAGTTGGAAGTGGTTAGGGTGTTCCTTACAAAAGGACTTGTTTTAAATCAAGTTAAGGGTATTTTCATATTTAAACAGGATGTTACATTATGTTTTATGAATTTCCGCACTGCCCATTTTAAAATTGGATGATAAGGGTTCTCCTATCTAGGTGTTAGAGTAGGTGCCTACACGACCCGATTGGTTGGATCATGACACAAATATGGCAAATGATATTATTTTTCTTCTAAAAGAGCTAACACTACATATCTGATTCTATTAATTGAGTTCTTTTTTATCTTCATTAGTATTTTCCCTCTTCTCAATTGAATTATCTATATACTCCTTGATATTTAATCTCTCAAACCATATTTCTTCTGAACTATTATTCTTGTATTCCTCTTGCAATTGATTTTGTTTCTATTGAATCTTTTTGTAAAGATAGTTTCTAATCTCCATCTTCATCTATACATAGATTGTTTGTATGAAATGAATACTTGTTAAGCCCTAGTTTCTCATATGCCATCAATTTTAACGATTAACAGTGTTTTATGTTTCCTTCTAACTAAGGTTACTTTATGAGTAATGGATTTTTCATAAAGGTGTGCATGGATCGTTTGAATAATATTTTTAAAAAGGGTCATAAAATTTTATGTATTTTTTTATAGAAGTTAATCTATCAAAAAAATAAAACAAAAAGGATTGTCTTGATGGATTTTATTGTGGCTAAATATCACTATTTGAAGGCAACATATCACTACTTAAGCACTATTAATTGTTGTAATTGATGGCATATGATAAACGACAAGTTATCATTTCATATAAACAAGTCGTGGATATATGAAGATGAAGATTAGAATATCTTTATTCGAGAGATAAAAAAGAAATAAAATATATTTTTTTTAAATAAATCAAGAACGATAGTTGAGAAGTAATGTGATTTGAGGGATGAAATATCAAGGAGTTTATAAAGAAAATTAAATTGAGAAGAAAGAAAATATTTTTGAAGATGATAAATATTCAATTAATATGATCAGTTATGTAGTTTTAACTTGTGAAGAAGGAAAATATTATTTGAACATTTAATTATTATTTGTGGAGTATTTCTAATATATTATATTTCAATAAAAAAATTGTATTTTGAGCATTGTTAATTGGTCAACATACCATAATAGTTTGATGTGTTATGAACCCTAACGTGTGTATTTTTATTGACCAATTCACTTTATCCACACTAAAAATAATTATAAGAATCTCATATTAGCTACATTTTATAAACAATAAGTAAATATTGACCAAGTATCTAAATATGTCCAATGATATTATATTGTTTTTCTTCTTAAACAGCTAAAACTATGTGTCGGGAACGGATGAGGTCTTTTATTAAGATTTGAATGATGTCTATTTGTATCTAAGACATTAAGGAATCCATAAGGACTTTCATAATCAAATTCGGGTAAGTAGAACTCCTGAAATTGAACTTGATGTGAAAAGTATGTGTCGGGACGTCAAGAAAAGGAGTTGTCTTATAAAAAGGGCATGTTTTCGAATGTTGAGCAGCAGATCATCCATCTATCTCTCTATAGTTGATATCCTCCCACTATAGAGACACCCATATCGCCATAGCGACGTAAGTTGTCGCTATGGCGACGACATCGTTATAGCAAGACCGGTGTCTCTATAGCAAGGGAATCAAGATTTTATCCAGAAAACTGTCCATGCCCCTGTTTTCTGCAAGTTGAGTTCTTGAAACAGAGAAGGACGATTTTGGGCAGCCTACATCAGTTTTCCTATGAAAATCACCGGTAAATGTAAGAATTCGACTCCCCGGTCTTGTTAATTGTTAATTAAGCCTTAGAAACTTGGTGGTTAACCTTGGGGCAGGGGGAACTTTTGGCATGATTTCATGGTGGGAATAAGTTATGTTGGAATAAGTTATGTTGGGATTAGTTATGATGGGATAAGTTGTCCTGGGATTATTTCTTATTGAGTGTTTGGTTTGTTATATTCAAATTATATATTGATAAATTTTAAGAACAAGTTGTTTGTTTACAAAATTACCCTTCACCTTATATAAACTTTTTAAATATTTCTTTGTGAGCTTTAGTTATTCATTTTTTTAAATAAAACTTTTATTTTATTTAACTTAAATATTTTTGTTTATGTATTCTCATGATAAGTACCATGTGTATTTAAAAATATAACTTTTTTCTTATTTAGCTTAAAAATAGAACTTCCCTCTTAAGTTTATTAAAGAGAAGAAAATTTATGAGAAATCAAAATAAAATAAACATAAGAATTAGTCAAATAAAGTCATAAATAAAAATTATATTTATATAGTATAATTTTTTAATAGAAAAATATGTATAATTATCATAAAAATAAGGAGTAGTAAATATTATTATACATGGTATTAAAAAAAATGTCAATATACATAAATGTAAAAAATGATTTAAAGGGACATATTTGTCATTTACCTATTTTATCTCGGGATAAGTTATCCCGGGATTACTATACCACCCATGGGGAGGGATAACTTATCCCGGTACTAATTATTAAACCCGGGACAAGTTATCCCGGACTTGCCAACCAAACAACATAATTTTTTTTTATCCCATCACTATTTCCTCATCCGAACTCGGAATTTAGCAAACTTTGTAGCGTTGGAAAGAGGACTCAAAGATCTTTCATTTGATATCTCATGGGCCACCTAACTCACCCTGTACTGAAAGTTTTGGCCGGCTGAAATTAACCCAAAACTCACATGTGAAGACTAACTTCCACAAATTCTTAATTTTGCTCTTTTGAATTTAGTTTTTCTAAAATTAGATGTTTCTAAGACCGAGGTGTTACAGTCGTGATAAATACATACCAAAGAAATAAAAAATTATT
>JAJOOF010002309.1:0-37316 GCA_029582545.1 Solanum lignicaule | reverse complement strand
AAAATCGACCCCACTGAATGCACAATCTAGTATCCGAGGTTTGAATTGGAATAGATCCTCACGGAATAGAATAATTTTATAGTAGAGACTAAAGCCTTCGTGGTTTTCTACTCTAATAAATTGTTATTCAATCTGTATTTAAACTAATACTAATGATAACAAAACTTTGCAGAAACAGTAAATTCCAAAGTTTAAATCATGTAGCGAAGAACAAGAATTAATTATTATAAAACATACCAGAATCTGTAACAATCGTATGAAACAGAAAGGAAAGAAAATCGACCCCACTGAATGCACAATCTAGTATCCGAGGTTTGAATTGGAATAGATCCTCACGGAATAGAATAATTTTATTCACCAGTGATTTGATACCCAAAATAATGGTGTCAGCGAGCCACTCAACGGCAGTAAAGTACACGAATAATGAATTTGTGCAGAAGAAGAAGAAGTTCAGAAATTTTTGTAAGTAAAAAGCCTGAGAAATCACAGGTATTTATAGCCAAGAAGCACTGGTTTTGAAAGGTTGCAACCTTTCATAAACTACACAACCATTCATGAAAGTTTGAAACCTTCCAGAATGGTCATGGTTGTTCCTGAAAGTTATAACCTTTCAGAACAGTCATTTCCAACGGTGGGAAATTCAAATAAAATGGAAAAGACGTTTAAAGTCAGGTCGCGCAGATCCGAGTTAGGTTGGATCATTTCAGCTAATTATTCAAATAATTAAAAAATGTTTCGACCATTTAATTTAATTAATTAAGATAAACATTTTCCAAAAATTAATATGTCGATCGATCATTTTCCAAAGCCAAAGTCATAGCCGAAGCCAAGCGAGTGAAGATGACGGCGCTAGGGGGGTCCCTCTTTCCATCCCTTTTTACAACTAGTAGAAGTATTTCTCTTATTCAAACACTTTAAGTTTTCTTTCCACCACAATTGAGGGAGAAATGCCTTTTACTAAAGCATAAGAGAACCTTTCAAATTCTTCTTTTCATCTTCCCTTAATTTTCCATTAATTCTTACTATATACCCAATAGTAGTTTATGTAGCAGACACACCAAATGAGAAAAATTGGCCTGCCCACAATGATAGGGGATATAAAATCAACCTTACAATATATTATAATGAAGTTGGTAGGGAAAAATAAATTTTACCACATTCACCAAAACATCATATAGAAGTCTTATAGGTCTCTTTACATTTTTGTTCTTAGACTTTTGAATCCCAATTTTCTGAATAGAGCAAGAGGCATAAAATTTATACTTGCACCAAGGTCACATAGAGCTTTGACAAATTTCATTGCTCCAATAGTGCATGAATTGATAAATGCACTGGATCTTCCTTTTTCTAAACTAGAGAGTTTGAAATAATTGCACTATAATAATGTGTTCCTTCTATAGTATTAAAACTTAATTCTCTCTTCTTGGTGACCAAGTTTTTCATGTAATTAGCATACGTTTTCTTCAGAGCCTCAACTGATGGAATGTTGACTACTAATTTTTTTAGCATGAATATAAACTTATTAAACTTGTCATCCTCTTTATTATTCATGAGCCTTTGTTGGAATGGAGGAGAATATTTTTCTCTTTGGCATAGATATTACTGGAGTGTCTTAATCTTAGAAAATTTGCTCTACTTTCCCATAATACATTTCATTTTTTTGTTTCTCTCTTTCTATCACTAGGTTCAAGATCAATGGGTTGACCTTTTATCGCACTTACATCATTATTTGGAGTCAGGTCATCATATGGTTGAATTTAAGGTTAATCATCATCCACCACTACATCACTTCCACTCATTTGCCCATTTCTTGTAGTTAGTGCTATTGAATTTCATATCGATGGTGAAACTTCACCCAAAATAAGGCAGGGAAGCCATAGCTGAGCACTGAATGAAGAAGAAGCTTGAGAGAATTGTGAATTAGTGTAAAATAAAAACTCATGTGCTTATTGATCAGTAGTGATATAAATACAAGTGAATGAGTGAGCCAGTTGTACATGGCCAATCAGAGAGAGAAAGGAATATGCTAACTGCTTAACAACTATGATTTAATTAACTAATTAACACAACGTTTAGCTAACTAATGGAAACTAACTAACTATCACCAAAACTAGATCATGTATAGGATTGATCAAATACATATTTGAATGTGATCTTCCGTACCCCTCCTCAAGTTGGTAGTGACGATTTCACAGCCAACTTGGCCATGATAGCTGAGTGTTTGACACCAGTAAGAGCCTTAGTGAGAATATCATCTAGTTGATCAGTGTTAGAAACATGGTGCAATGTTATGAACCCTTCTTGAAGTTTATTCCTCACAAAGTGACAGTCGACTTCAACATGCTTAGTTCTCTCATGAAACACTGGGTTATGAGCTATGTGTATTGCAGATTGATTGTCACAGTAAACATCAATGGGAGATAAAATATATATGGTCAATTCAGTCAGAAGTCTGTGAAGCCAAGTCAATTCTCCCACTACTTTCCTAAGAGATCTATACTCAACCTCAGTTGATGATAAATATATGGTTTCTTGTTTCTTGGATTTCCAACTAATGGGGTTGTTCCCAAGCAAGATCAAATAATCACTTACTGATATTCTTGAGTCTAGACAAGAAGCCCAGTCAGAGTCACAATAAGCGTGGACAGTACAATCGGGATCATTGGATAATTGCACCTCTAAAGTAGGATCTTGTTTCAAGTACCTGAGGAGATGGAATGCTTCTTGTAGGTGAGGGGCCATGGGTTCCTGCATAAACTGACTGTAATATTCTGGAAACTAGTAGACTAAACTAGAGCCTAACGTAAGGGTTAGAGTCGTAAATAACTCCCGGTACTCAATAAATATGTTTTTGGGTTAAAACGTCAAGGTACTGCCCCTCAAGGAACAACCATGGGTCCTTGAAGAGGACCCTTAAAAAGTGGCAAAAATTGTGCCTGGGCAGTCCACCCACGAGGGGGAACCACGACCAGTAGGTGGACCCACGCCTCATGGGTGAGGGATGTTGGTCGAGGCCCCAGGAACCATTTCGCAGAACCCCTACCAGGTTTCACCAGCACGGGTCATGGGTCCTACCACGGTCCGTCATTGGAGGGCTTGGATGGAGCCTCGGAACTGCCATTTGGCAGTTATACTTAGGGGTTCTTTGAGGTGTCGATTTAGTCTATTTTTAAACACCTATTTAAATATTCTAAGTTACTAAATTAATTCATCTTTCTCATAATTCCAAATTTCCAAAACAAAGACCCAAACCCTCTCCAAAAATCCTCTCTCTAGAACTCCAAAGAAGAAGAAGAAGAAATGTGAAGCTAGGGTTGAAGGATCAATATTTTCTACTCCATTTCGTGGGGATTATTCACCAAGGTATGGTGGCTCTTCATCCATGGGTAGCCTTCACCCATGGAGCCCCTTCATAACCCCAAATTTCAAAGCTAAAAATCCCAAAAGTTAGTGTTTGACTTCAATCTCATGGATTCCTTTCAAATTCATTTTTAATGATTGGATTATGATTTATTATGAATATATTGATGATTTTATGTTGAATTCCACAAGAATCCATGAATTCCCTTTTTTCCCAATTTGGATCTCAAGTGTGGGTGTTGATTGATGCAAGTAGAATATGATAGAATTATGCATGTAGTAATTGATTTACTTGAATTATGTTATCATCCATGTATAATGTAGTAATTCTAGATGTGTTGGTCGAATATGATCTATGGTCCTTGAAGGGCAAAGTATGTGAATTATGCATAATTATGAGATCTATGTTTATGATTTAAGAACACTTTGAGAGTAAAGTGAATATGATTATGATCTAGTTGTTGTGTTGTTGGAGGTTATCCTCATGTACACATTTATGTATGAATATAATATGATGTGAAAGATTTAATTACAATATGATGATTCTAAGGTTGAAAGGCTATTCTCACCTATTGAATCTATGAGCTCTAGTATGATTTATGATGGATTGAGTGTCAAGACATTCTTCCATAAGTATGAACTTAAGTCAAGAATTAATATGTAATATATGGGAATTAATTCTTAGCACCGAGTGAATATGAATATGGGATGGAAGCTTTTACCTTAGTTGAGTCCGACTTCCCAAATGGGTTCCTTCTATGCTAGTTGAGTCCGGGTCCCCAAAGTATGTATCTCATGAGATGGAAACCTTTTACCATAGTTGAGTCCGGGTTTCTAGAAGCAATCTCCCTATCCCATAACTATGTGCCCTCATAGGTCTTTAGCTAGTGGATCCACCTAAGCTAAGAGTATGGTTCTACCTTAGGCAAGTAGGACAACCCTTTTTTGGTGTGGCGTAGACATCGAATTCCATGATAAGCTCACATGGTCTATGTCGGTTAAGGCTTATTCCTTATTATGATAGTATGAACAAGAAGATGAGTTATGAATTATAGTTACTCATGAAGCTTTACTTAGTATTGGTGGGATTATGGGATCTTATCCATGCATTGCACAAGTAAGATTTGAGGGTATGTATGATATGTTCCTTTTATGATATGATGATTTATAATTTGATTAAGCTTATGACTTATGCTTTGCCATTATCTTCCAAATGATGCTTTAATTTAGCAAATTGCATACATTCAACTAAAATGTCCCTTTTTAGCATGTTTTCAAGGTTTTTATGCATGGCTATCATACTTAGTGCATTTTTGTACTAACCCATATTTTCTACATTTTCCACAAGTGTAGGGTCTGGTGTTTGAGGTGATCTTCATTGTATTTAAGCTTGGATTCGACTATTCTCCCTTCTTGTGGTGAGTCCTCATGATTTGAGGATGGATGATGTCTTTGTAGTTCCTTTTTCTTTGTATTAGACTTTCGGATTATGTTGCAAGGGTTGTGACCCTATTTGATTCAAAGATTGTAATAGATAGCTAATTGAGACGAGTCTAGACTTTCGCTTTCCTTTATGAAAACTTTGGACTTGAAAATGCATTTTACTCTTTATTGTTCTTTACTTAAGTTATGATATGCTAAGTGGCTTACATGGTTCCTTTCGGGGTCCTATGTGCCTTGTTACGTCTAAGGGGTACCCTTGGGTCGTGACAAACTTGGTTATCATAGCACAAGGTTTAGAATGATTCTAGGATGATGTATCATAAGCCACGTCTAGTAGAGTCTTGTTCACGAGTGTGAAGCGCGCCACATTTATGAATGAGAGGCTATAAGATATTTAGGAAATTTCACTTCTTTCATTACTCATAAGTCGTGCCTTAGATTTTAACTCTAAATGGTTTTCCTTCTAATCCTTCTCTTGTGTCTTCAGGAAATGAATACATGAAGGGCTAATGCTAAAAAAGTGGAAGAGGGAAATTTGAATCAAGGAGCTCCTCCTCAAGATAATCAAGCTCCGGTTGATCCCGTGGTTGAGAATGTGACCCATGCGGAGTTTAGGTCTACTATCAAATTGTTGGCTCAAGTTGTGACAACTCAATCCAACAGAGAAGTTGTATTTCCGGTACATGTGATGTAATCCCCGAAAAATTAGTAGGTGAAAGTAGAGCCTTACGCTAGAGTATTTGAGTTTGATGTGGGGTTTAGAAGTGTAAAATGGTTTCCTGAACTTAGGTTGAGGGGTTTAGGGGTTAAACATCAAGGTAAGACCCCCCAAGGACCAACCGAGGGTCCTCCTCGAGGACCCTAAAGCCTAATCCCCAAGACCCCCAAATTTACCAAAACTGTCCAAAAGAGGGCCACCTACGTATGGCACCTATAGCCTATAGGTGGACCCATTCCCCGTAGGTGGGGGTCATGGATCAGGCCCTCAAAGTTAAGCTACAGGCCATGACCTACGGACCTGCAGAACGGCCAGTAGGTTGACCTACGGACCGTAGATCCCAGGCGTTGGTCATGCCTACACAATCTGCCTAGACTCAGCCAAGAGAGGGACATTTTAGGTTATTTTGAAGTGAGGTCATTTTATATTTGATTATTTAGACTTATGTAAGTACTTTTAAGTCATTAACCACCTTTACCCCCAAAGTCTTCTCCTAAAAAATTGAAGAAGAAGAAGAAGAAGAAGATCAAGTTAGGGCTTGAAGGAGTGGGTTTTCTAACACGAATTTGGTTGGATTTCTTCATCTAAGGTATGGTAGCTTTTCATATATGGGTAGCCTTCACCCATAGAGCCCTTGCAAAACTAGATTTCAAAGCTTTCAAGTTCCCAAAAGCTAGGGTTTTACTCTAAATCATGGATTCCTTTTCCAAAACGATTTCAATGGTTTAATTACTTTATGTTATGGTCAAATTGATGAATTACTACTGTTTTCATGATGAATTACCCAAGAATCCATGAATTCCCCTATTTTCCCAATTTGGATCTCAAGTGTGGGTGTTGGTTGATACTAGTAGAATGTGATGGAATTATGTATGTGAAAATTGATCCAATTGAATGGATGTGGGTTGATTATGATGTAATTGCACGATTTTAGTATGAATAAACATGTATTCTTGATTAACCTAAGATTCTAGGGTGAAAGTGATATGGTCAAGTGTTATGCCATGAAAGAGGCAAAATGAGGGTTTAGATGTGACCTTCTAAAATTGATTAACTTCTTTAGGAATTGCCTTAGATTAGATAACCTAGATATGAATTGCTTATAAGTAAATCTTATAGACATGAATAATATAGGTTAGGGCTTATATGATGGATCATGGTTGAGTAGTATTGAGATTGAGTTCATATGATACTAAATAACTATAATTGGTTAATAATGAAGCATGTGGTTAGTTTACCTTAAGAATTAGGTTTACATGATGACCATGTGAGGTATTGATTGAGAATAAAGCTTATATTATGAAGATAACTTCTAGGGCTTTAAGAGTAAAAGCTAAAATGAAAGAACTATGAATCTTGAGGCTTTAAGAATGAAGTTATTATGCATGTTGAATGGTATATGGCATTATTGTGGAAGGACTTTACCCACATGACCTATAATAAGAGTACATAAGCTTATACATGCAATGAATGAACTATTTGAATTATGATTATATCCATGTCTAATATAATGAATGCTAGATGTGTTGATTTGATGTGACCTATGGTCTTTGAATGCAAGATTTGAGAATTATGCATGTTTGTGATAATATGCATATGCGTTATGAACACTTATAGAGTGAAGTGTCTATGATGATAATGTTGTTGTTGTGTCATTGAAAGGACAATAACACACACACACACACTCCATGCATGAACATGATTATTATGTATTTATGGTGTTAATTGAAAGTTTAGTTCTCATATGCACCTTTACACATTTCTATGCATGATATGTTCATGACCATGATGATCTTCTTGTGTTGATTGAAAGTCTATTCTCATGAAAACACATGATCATAATGTGAAAGTTTTCCTCACATATTACTAATGATTCTTAGGTTTAAAGTCAGTTCTCACCTATTGAATCTATGAGCTATCTTTATGAGTTACGTTGGATAAAGGGTAAGATACTCCTTCATTCATGTAAATTCAATTCAAGAATTAAACAAGTAATTTTCGGAAATAATGCTTATCACCGAGTGGATATGGAATATGAGGTAGAGGACCTCCCGTCAATAAGGCCGGGCTACTAAAGCCCTCCCGTCAATAATGTCGGGTTCTCTAAATATAATCTCATGAAATGGAAGCTTCCCCGTCAATACAATAGGTTTGAGGTTTCTAGAAGCAATCTCAAAATATCTCATAACTATGTGCCCACAAAGGTCTTTAGCTAGTGGATCCACCTAAAATCTAAAACATTTCGTTCTACCTTAGGAAAGTAGGACACCCCTTTTTCGGTATGGGGCATACACCGGATTCCATGTAGCTCACATGGTCTATGTCGGCTAAGGCAATATTCCCTCCAATGAACAAAAACATGAATTATGAACGCGAACGTGAGTTATGTACGATGGTTCCTCAAGGGGTTCTACTTAGTGTGAGTGGGGGTATGGGACTTCATTCATACATGGCACAAGTAGGCTTTGAGAGTGTCCATAGTGTGTTTCTCTTACATATGATGAGTTATGAATTAATGCATATTTTATATGGATTGTTGCTATGTGTGGCTTTCCTTGATATGAGTTAATGAACATGAATGTCTCCTTGTCTAATGAGTATTAAATATGGATGAGACCAAAATGTGATGAGCTTGAGCATGGTAGCCTAAAGGGATACTTAGTATGAGTGGTATTATGGGATGTCATTCATACATTGCACAAGTATAACTTAGGGTTACTTATGTGATGGTTCTACTATAATGAGATGATCTTGGTATTTGACTATGTATGTAAACTATGTCTTAAGATGATTGACGTATGCATTATGTCTATGATTGGAGACTATGTTATGACTATGTTGTTGTCCTTATGCTATGATGAACTATCTATGAGTTCTCGAGTATGTTCTCCAACTATTTTCAAAGATGATGTTCAAATTGGCATATAGCATGATTTCAACTAAAATGTCCCTTTTAGCATGTTTTCAAGGCTTTTATGCATGGCTATCATACATAGTGCATTTTTGTACTAACCCATATTTTCAACATTTCTCACAAAGTGTAGGGTTTGATGATATCGGCTTTCATCCTCGTGGATAGGTTCATAGTAGGTCAAGAAGATAAGTTATGGTGAGTCCTCATAGTATTCGAGGTCTGATCACCATATCCTTTACATTTCATTTTTATGTTTAGAGCTTTTGTATGTACTGTGTCCCAAAGTTTTAGTCGTAATGGTAATAAATGGTTTGAGACAAAGTATAGACTTCAGCTCATGTTTATAAAAGACTTCGATTGTAAAAGAAAAAGTTTTAAATTTCGCACCATTTTCTATAGTCTTATGTTATGATATTCTATGAGGCTTGTATGAAACTTTTCGAAGTCTTGTACGTCGTGTCACATCTAGGGGGTACTCCTGGGTCGTGACATATGAATTCGGTTGCCTCAAGGGTTAGGGATTTTGCTAGAATGAACCCTCTCGAGTTTCATGGCTCTAAAGTGGGAGAGGATCCTCAAGAATTTGTAGAAGAGGTTTACAAGATACTTGACATTATAGGGATGACTTCGGTAGAGAAAGCGGAGGCTTACCAATTGAAGAGTGTTGCTCAATTATGGTATACTCAATGGAAGAACCATAGGCCGGTAGAAATAGGCTCGATTGAGTGGGAAATGTTCAAATCGGCATTTCTTGGTAGATTCTTTCCCCGAGAGTTGAGAGAAGCTAAGGTGGAGGAATTCGTTAACCTTAGCCAAGAAACTATGAGCGTGAAAGAGTATTTCCTAAAATTCACTCAATTGTCCAAGTATGCTCCAACGTTGGTGTCGGATTCAAGGGATGAGATGAGTAGGTTTTTGACGGGTGTGTCCGACTTGGTTGAAGAAGAGTGTTATACGGCAATGCTCTATCATGACATGGATATCTCAAGGCTTATGGTATACGCTCAACAAATTGAGGAGTCAAAACTCAAAAAAAAAATAGAAAAGTGAAAAGAGCTAGAACCAGTGATGGGAACTTAACCAATGCTAGGTCCGATGGACAAGGTCAACCAAGGTTTAGACAAAGATTCTCCAACCAAGGATCCTCTAGTGCTCCAAGGGTCAACAAAGATAGGGCTTCCAATCCTAAACCTCAAGGAGGTAATAGTTGAGGTTCTTATGATGTTAGGTCTAATTGTGCAAAATGTGGTAAAAAGCATGATGGTAAGTGCTTAGTTGGCACCGATGGGTGTTTTAGTTGTGGGAAGATTGGCCACAAGATGAGAGATTGTCCAATTCTCAATGTTAAGGGAAGGGAAGATAAACAAGCTCCTCCAAGTAGTTAAAACTCCAATGCCCAAAAGCAAAACCGCTCTTATGCTCTTCAATCCCGAGGTGACCAAGAGAGCTCCCCGGATGTAGTGACCGGTATGTTAAAAGCCTTTTATATTGATGTATATGCCTTATTAGATCCCGGTGCTACTTTTTCCTTTCTGACACCTTATGTGGCCATAAAATTTGATATACTCCCCGAAGTGTTAGTAGAACCTTTTTCGATCTCTACCCCGGTTGGTGACTCTGTAGTGGCTAAGTGGGTTTATAGAAGTTGTCCCATTTCCTTGTCTCATAGAGTTAATTTGGTGGATTTGGTGGAGTTAGACATGTTAGACTTTGATGTGATTTTGGGTATGGATTGGTTGCATGCATGTTATGCCTCTATCGATTGTAAGACTCGGGTTGTTAAGTTCCAATTTCCAAATGAGCCTATCTTAGAATGGAAAGGGGGAAATTCTATGCCTAGAGGTCAATTTGTCTCTTGCATTAAAGCTAGGAAGATGATCTCCAAAGGGTGTATTTACCATCTTGTTAGGGTGAGGGATGTTGAACCCGAAACCTATTCTCTAGAGTCAATTTCGGTAGTGAATGAGTTCTCGAAACTTTTCCCAGATGATTTGCCCGGTATTCCTCCTGAGCGGGAAATAGATTTTGGCATTGACCTTCTTTCGGATACGCAACCTATCTTCATTCCTCCTTATAGAATGGCTCCAGTGGAGTTAATGAAGTTGAAAGAGCAACTAAAGGATTTGCTAGACAAGGGTTTTATCCAATCGAGTATCTCTCCATGGGTTGCTCCGGTGTTGTTTGTTAGAAAGAAAGATGGGTCTCTTAGAATGTGCATTGATTATCGTCGATTTAAAAAAGTGCCCATCAAGAATAAATATCCCCTTCCGAGAATTGATGACTTGTTTGACCTACTTCAAGGGGCTAGTTATTTCTCCAAGATTGATCTTCGTTCGGGTTTTCACCAATAGAGGATGAAAGGGGTTGATATTCCCAAGACGGCTTTCCGAACAAGATATGGTCACTACGAATTTCTAGTAATGTCCTTTGGTTTGACTAACGCTCCGGCGGTGTTCATGGACTTACTGAATAGAGTGTTTCGACAATATCTTGACATGTTTGTGATAGTGTTTAAGGATGATATCTTGATCTATTCAAGGAGTGAGAATGAGCATGTTGACCATTTGAGGGCTGTATTGCAAGTTCTTAAGGACCATCAACTTTTTGCAAAGTTTAGCAAGTGTGAGTTTTGGTTAAGGTCCGTAGCATTCCTTGGTCATATTGTGTCAAGTAAGGGTATTGAGGTAGATCCAAATAACACGGATGCGGTCAAGATTTGGCCTAGAACTCTATCTCCTTCTGACATTAGAATCTTTTAGGGTTTGGCAGGTTACTATAGGAGGTTTGTTTAGGGGTTTTCCTCTATTGCTTCTCTGTTGATGGCTTTGACTCAAAAGAAGGCAAAATTTGTGTGGTCGGAAGCTTGTGAGAAAAGTTTCCAAGAATTGAAAGATATACTTACTTCCGCTCCGGTGTTGACCTTATCGGAAGGTACGGATGGTTTTGTGGTATATTGTTATGTCTCTAGAGTTGGGTTGGGATGTGTGCTTATGCAAAATGGTAAGGTGATTGTCTATGCTTCAAGGCAAATTAAATTCCATGAGAAGAATTATCCTACGCATGACCTTGAGTTAGCGGCAGTTGTTTTTACCTTGAAAATTTAGAGGCATTATCTATATGGGGTGCATGTTGATGTGATTACCAATCACAAGAGCTTACAATATGTGTTTAGTCAAAAGGACTTGAATCTTCACCAAAGGAGGTGATTAGAATTATTGAAGGACTATGATATGAGTGTCCTTTATCACCCCGGCAAAGCTAATGTGGTAGCAGATGCCCTTAGTAGATTGTCCATGGGTAGTGTGGCTCATGTAGAGGATGAAAAGAAAGAATTAGTTCGTGATATGCATAGGTTGGCTCGAATAGGTGTTCAACTAGTGGATTCCACCAAGGGTGGTGTCATGGTCCATAATGGCTCCGAATCATCCCTTGTGATGGATGTGAAGTCTAAGCAAGACCTTGATCCTATATTAGTTGAGTTGAAAGAGTCGGTACTCAAAAAGTCCATTAAGGCTTTCTCCTAAGGGGGAGATAGGGTGCTTAGGTACCAAGATCGGTTTAAGTGTTCCGAATGTTAATGGGTTGAGGGAGCAAAAATTAGAAGAAGCCCATAGTTCTCGATATTCTATTCATCCGGGAGCCACCAAGATATACCGTGATCTATGTGAAGTCTATTGGTGGAATGGTATGAAGAGAGACATTGCGGGATTTGTAGCCAAATGTCTAAATTGTCAACAAGTTAAGGTGGAACATCAAAGGCCGGGAGGCCTATCCCAAAATATAGAAATTCCCACTTAGAAGTGGGAAGAGGTGAATATGGTTTTTATTGTGGATTTGCCTCGCACCCGAAGTCAACATGATTCTATTTGGGTCATTATAGATGGGATGAAAAAATCAACCCACTTTATTCCCATCAAGGTTTCCTTTTCGGTGGAAGATTATGCCAAGTTGTATATAAGAGAGAAAGTGAAGTTGCATGGAGTTCTTTTATCTATTATTTTGGATCGGGGTACTTAATTTACTTCACACTTGTGGAAGTCATTTTAAAAAGGGCTTGGAACTAAGGTTAAGCTTAGCACCACTTTTCATCCCCAAATCGATGGCCAAGCAGAACGTACCATCCAAACATTAGAAGACATGTTGAGGGCATTTGTTATAGACTTCAAGGGTAATTGGGATGACCACTTGCCATTAATAAAGTTTGCCTACAATAATAGATGTTACTCAAGTATCAGAATCGCTCCTTTCGAAGCCTTGTATGGTAGGAGATGTAGGTCTCTGATTGGTTGGTTTGAGGTAGGCAAAATTGCTTTGATAGGTCCCGAGCTAGTTTATGAAGCTATTGAGAAAGTTCGACTTATTAGAGAGAGGTTTAGAACGGCTCAATAGGCAAAATTCTTATGCCGATATGAGAAGAAGGGATCTAGAATTTGAAGTTAACGATTGGGTTTATCTAAAAATCTCACATATGAAAGGTGTGATGAGGTTTGGCAAGAAGGGGAAACTTAGTCCCCTGTATGTGGGCCCATATAAAATTTTAAAGCATATTGGGAAAGTTGCCGATGAGTTAGATTTGACAAATGAGTTGCCTTCGCTGCATCTGGTGTTTCATGTTTCTATGCTCAAGAAGTGCATTGGAAATCCGGCATCATTTATCCCCTTACAAGGGTTGGGGGTTGATGAGAGTCTCTCATATGAGGAAGTTCCCCTAGAAATCGTAGACCGGTAAGTCATGAGGTTGAGAAATAAGGAAATAGCTTATGTGAAGGTTTTATGGAGAAATCATCTAGTTAAGGGTGCTACTTGGGAGGCCGAGGCCGATATGAAGTCCCGATACCCTAATCTCTTTCCTTCTACTCCTATTCAAGCTTGAGGTAAGCGGTTCCTCTTGAGTTTTAGTGTTTTGGAGTCATGTGTGTTATAAGTGTTTTTCCGATGATTTCCTTATGTTATGCATGTTCTTGATAAAATTCATGTTTAGTAAGAAAAATGAGTTTTCATGATTGATGTATAGCTCACGTTGTTGTGCATTTAGTATGAGTTGCATATTTGACTTCATGGGATGAGTTGATGAACATGCTTTAGTATGCTTTTGAGAGAAATTGCATATTGGCTCCATGATATTGTGTTGAGAATGCTTTTAGTTGGAGAAGGTAGTTCCTCCTATGAATATGAGAAATATTGAGTTTTCATTCATAATGGGTTGTTAGATGTAGTTCTTACTTCCTCATGTTGCATTGATTATGTTTGAGATGGAGTTGAAGATTTCTCATTTGAATTGTGCATTATTTTGATGTTTCATGCATGATGGGCTGCTAGTCTTGAATCTTTACTTCCGTAAGGTGTATAGGTCGTCATTCGAGGACGAATATTCCCAAGGGGAAGATAATGTAACATTCCAGAAACTAGTAGACTAAAATAGAGCCTAACGTAAGGGCTATAGTGGTAAATAACTCCCGGTACTCAATATATATATTTTTGGGTTAAAACGTCAAGGTCCGACCCACCAAGGACCAACCATGGGTCCTTGAGGAGGACCCTTCAAAAGTGGAAAAAATTATGCCTGGGCAGTCTACTCACGAGGGGGAACCACGACTAGTAGGTGGACCCATGCCTCATGGGTGAGGGCCGTTGGCTGAGGCACCAGGAACCATGCCCCAGAACCCCTACCACGGTTCACCAGCACAGAACGTGGGTTCTACCACGGTCCGTCAGTGGTGAGCGTGGATGGGGCCTGGGAACTACCATTTGGCAATTATACTTTGGGGTGTTTTGGGGTTTTCCATTTTAATTAAATATTAAGTGATGTCGTTTCAGTCTATTTTTAAACACCTATATAAATATTTTAAGTCACTAAATTAAGTCATCTTTCTCATAATTCCAAATTTCCAAAACAAAGACCCAAACCCTCTCCAAAAATCCTCTCTCTAGAACTCCAAAGAAGAAGAAAGGTGAAGCTAGGGTTTAAAGATCAATCTTTTATACACAATTTCGTGGAGATTATTCACCAAGGTATGGTAGCTCTTCATCCATGGGTAGCCTTCACCCATGGAGCCCCTTCAAAACCCCAAATTTCAAAGCTAGAAATCCCAAAAGTTAAGGTTTGACTTCACTCTCATAGATTCCTTTCAAATTCATTTTTAATGATTGATTATGATTTATTATAGATAGATTGATGATTTTATATGATTTTATGTTGAATTCCCCCAAGAATCCATGAATTCCCCTATTTTCCCAATTTGGATCTCAAAGTGCGGGTGTTGATTGATGCAAGTAGAATATGATAGAATTATGCATGTAGTAATTGAATTACTTGAACTATGTTATCATCCATGTCTAATGTAGTAATTCTATATGTGTTGGTGGAATATGATTTATGGTCCTTGAAGGGCAAAGTATGTGAATTATGCATAATTATGAGATTTATGTATATGATTTAAGAACACTTTGAGAATAAAGTAAATATGATTATGATCTAGTTGTTGTGTTGTTGGAGGTTATCCTCATGTACACATTTATGCATGAATATAATATGATCTGAAAGGTTTTCTCACAATATGATGATTCTAAGGTTGAAAGGATATGCTCACCTATTGAATGTATGGGCTCTAGTATGATTTATGATGGATTGAGTGTCAAGACATTCTTCCATGAGTCTGAACTTAAGTCAAGATTTAATATGTAATCTATAGGAATTAATGCTTAGCACTGAGTGGATATGAATATGAGATGGAAGCTTTTACCTTAGTTGAGTTCGGCTTCCCAAATGGGCTCCTTCTACGCTAGTTGAGTCCGGGTTCCCAAAGTATGTATCTCATGAGATGGAAACCTTCTACCATAGTTGAGTCCGGGGTTCTAGAAGCAATCTCTCTATCCCATAACTATGTTCCCTCATAGGTCTTTAGCTAATGGATCCACCTAAGCTAAGAGTATGGTTCTACCTTAGGCAAGTAGGACAACCCTTTTTCGGTGTGGGGTAGACACCGGATTCCATGATAAGCTCACATGGTCTATGTCGGTTAAGGCTTATTCCCTATTATGATAGTATGAACAAGAAGATGAGTTGTGAATTATAGTTACTCATGAAGCTTTACTTAGTATTGGTGGGATTATGGGATCTTATCCATGCATTGCACAAGTAACCTTTGAGGGTATGTATGATATGTTCCTTTTATGATATGATAATTTATAAACTGATTATGCTTATGACTTATGATTTTCCATTATCTTCCAAATGATGCTTTAATTTAGCAAATTGCATACATTCCACTAAAATATCCCCTTTTTAGCATGTTTTCAAAGTTTTTATGCATGGCTATCATGCTTAGTGAATTTTTCTACTAACCCATATTTTCTACATTTTCCACCAGTGTAGGGTCCGGTGTTTGAGGTGATCTTCATTGTATTCAAGCTTAGATTCGACTATTCTCCTTGCTTGTGGTGAGTCCTCATGGTTTGAGGACGAATGATGTCTTTGTAGTTCCTTTTTCATTGTATTAGACTTTCGGATTATGTTGCAAGGGTTGTGACCCTATTTAATTCAAAGATTGTAATAGATGGCTAATTGAGACGAGTCTAAAGTTTCGCTTTCCTTTATGAAAACTTTGAACTTGAAAATGTGTTTTACTCTTTATTATTCTTTACTTATGTTATGATATGCTAAGTAGCTTACATGGTTCCTTTCGAGGTCCTATGTGCCTTGTTACATCTAGGGGATACCCTTGGGTCGTGACACTGACTTAGCTGTTGGACACTAAAGGCTATGTCCAACCTAGTATTGTTGAGAAAATTTAGTTTTCCAATCAGGTTTCTATAGTATGTAGGATCAGACAAAGGAGTTGCCTCTTTGGATCTTAGCTTAACAATAGGATCAAGTGGAGAAGACAAATCAGCATAGTTAAAATAATCATATTCCTTCATCCATTCTGAGATGAGTACCCCTCCAGTTGTATTAAGTATCTCCAACCCTAGGAAGTAATGTAATTTTCCAAGATCTTTTATCTTGAATGTATTGTCCAGATATGTCTTGAGCTGTTAAATTTAAGTGTCATATTTCCCTATTAAGATAACATCATCTACATACACAACCACAAACACTACTAAAGGGACTGACTTCTTGTAGAACAATGAATAGTCATAGTGTGAGTGTGTGTATCCCTTAATAGATAAGGCCTCAGTTAACTTGGCATACCATTGACTGTTAGCCTGCTTTAGGCCATAGAGGGACTTAGTAAGCTTGCAAACCATACTTGTATCATGTACTTCAAGACCCTGTGGTACCTTCATGTAGACTTCCTCATAGAGATCACCATTAAGAAAAGCATTATTAACATCAAGTTGAGACATAATCTATCCTCTTTTAACAACACAAGCTACTAGGGTCCTAACAGTGGTCATCTTAACCACATATGAGTATGTCTATGTATAATCTAATCCAGCTTGTTGTGTGTAACCTTTGACAGCTAGTCTAGCCTTGAATCTTTCAATACTCTCATCTGCCCTGTGTTTGACCTTATATACCCATCTACATCTAATTGTTTGTTTGCCTGTTGGTAGCTTAACAAGATCCCAAGTGTGATTAGCATAAAGTACCTCAAACTCCAGTGTCATGGCTCTTTGCCAAGCAGGACTGAGAGATGCTTCCTCATATGATGATGGATCACTGTCATGACAAATATTCTCAACAAGTATTTGACTATTAGATGTATTGACATCAGGAGATATATTATGATGTTTTGTTAATAAGGCAGTGAGTGAAAGGCTGGAATTGGAGTTAGGATTCTTTAGATTGGGAATGGATACAATGTAGTCTTTTAGGTGGTGTGGAACTTTGTTTTCTCTATGAGATCTTCTCTGCACTATTAAAGGAAGATCATGTTGAGAAGATAGTTCAATTGGAAATTGTGGTACATGATTAATGGGAAGTGGAGGTGATGATTGTGATGACTGATGTTCATGAACAAGGGATGAGACGGTGTTTGTACCAATTTCACATTTGTATTCATTCACAAAGATGTCATAGGACCTAAACTCAATATGATCTATAAACTCAGATTTGGTACTACGAAAAACATACTCAACAAACTTCAGAATAGATTGAAAGGTGCATTTTTCAGCAAATAAATTAAAGGGAAAGATATCCTCATGAAAAACTACATCCCTAGAAACAAGTATTTTCCTTGTAGAAAAACTCATTACTTTATACCCTTTTGTTCCAAAAGGATATCCCACAGATATGTGAGGGGTTGTTCTAGGCTCAAGTTTATCTCTCAGAACTTTGGGTACAGTTAGATAGCAAAGACATCCAAATGATCTAAGTTGGGTGTAGTCTGGTTTTTTGTTGTGCAGCAACTCATATGGGCATTTATTTTTGAGTTGTGCTGAAGGGAGACTGTTTATGATATGAGTAGTGGTTGCTAAAACACATTCTCCCCAATATTTTAGGGGTAGTTTTGATTGAAACAAAAGAGCTCTAGCTATCTCTAACATATACTTATGTTTTCTTTCCACCACACTATTTTGTTGTGGTATGTATGGACAGCTTTTCTGATGGATTATACCTTTGGTCATGAAAAAAAAGTTTTCTTCATTGTTGGTTAACTTTAGGCCATTGTCAGATCTTATGCACTTAACTGTGGTTTTGAATTGATTTTCTACCATGTTTGTGAAAGCTTTCAGTACATGCAAAGCATTACTTTTGGTACTTAACAAGTGAGTCCAGGTGGACCTACTATAATCATCTACCAGTGTGATGAAGTATTTGTAGTTGTCATAAGTGGAGATGTGGTATGGTCCCCATAAATCAACATGAAAAATTTTAAATCTGGACTTAGTTTGGCTGGAACTTTGACTAAAAGGTAGTCTTTCTTGTCTTGCCATTGGGCATATGGTGCACATGAATGGCTGTTTTGGGGAAAAGTTTACTGGGAGAGTAGAAATATTCTTCATTTTAACAAAAGGCACATGGTCAAGTTTATTATGCCACAACAAATCCACATTGTTTCTTGCAGTTACACAAGAATTCTTATCAAACAACACACTTTTATTATTGGAAGTAGAAATGCATACGAGAGGAATGTGAGTAGTATGAGACACATTTTCATCTGTATTCAACTTCTTACATTTACCTACATGAAAAGATTCAGTAACAAAAGAAATGTAATTTCTACTTCCAATGGAATTTGACAGGAGACCATTACTACTACTAGAAAAACAACAACCTATAGAGTTTTTAGTGACACTTTTGGCATTCCTCAGACAACTTGAGCATAGAAAATAAAGTCCATCTCTGTTGTTACCAATCACCTAAGGCCTCTTCACTGAAGGGGCCTACACACTAGTGAATAAAACTGTGCATTTCATGGAAGTAGTCAAGGAATGAATTGCAACAAAGTTATACTTAAAAGAAGGCACATACAACACTTCATGTAAAATGATATCAAATGTAATTGGTACATCACCAACTCTGTCACCTTGACTTTGTATTCATTAGGGAGTGAAACTAATATAGGATAAGGTAGAGCCTTAATATTGATTAGGGAATTTATGTTGAAGGTTATATGGTTAGATGCTCATGAGTCTATGATCCACATATCAATATTTGATTGAAAACATTTACATGAATGATTGTCAAAATCAGTAGAGGATGAGCACACTAAAATACCTGCAAAGTTCATTGAACCAGCATTGACACTTGAGTTATTTGGATCCTCTCTTGTGTTTTCATTCTGGAAATGTTGTATTAAATCTATTATTTGGTTGTACTGCTCATTTGTGATAGAATTTTGGTGATTGTTGCTTTGCACTTGTTCTTCACCTTAAGTAGACATCATGTCGATAGGAGTAACACTATGTACATTGGCCACCACCATTTTTCCCTTGAAATTTTGATTGTTATATCTATAATCTTGCCCATTGTTGTAGCCACTTGACTTGTAGCCTTGATTGTTGTTGTGTTGTGGATATCCATGCAGCTTATAACACTTATCTCTAATGTGTCTTGGTTTCTTACAAAATTCACAGGCCAAGGCATTTCTATTACTGCTATTGCCTTGATAATAATTGTTTTCTACATAGTTATTGTTTCTTCATGAGTTGTTGTTGCTTTCCATAACTGCTCTTTTGATAGTTTGTCCTGAGGCTCTTCCTGCTTGAACCTTGTTAATTAAGACACATGCATTCAAAGAAGTTGAATCCATAGGCATTCGACTAGTAGATCTGAACACTCTATGTTTCTCCTTTTGGATCAACAATGAAAATGTTTTTGCCATGGAAGGTGTGGGTTTATCATGAGAATGTTACCTCTCATTATAGTGTACACCTCATTTAACCCTATGAGAAATTGAATCAAGCGTCTGTCCTGTTCTGTCTTGTGCATATTGTCCTTTGCACCACAGTTGCAGATGCAACTGCATTGATTTCTCAAGTTCAAGGTGCTTAATTCCTCCCATAACTTCTTCATTCTTGTGTAATAGACAGTGATGTCCAACACTCCTTGTGTGAGATCATTGATTTCTTTCTGTATTTGATACAATTTTTCCCCATTTGTTTGATCATATCTATCATCTAATTCCTTCCAAAGTTTGACTGAGTCATTGACATACTCTACGCTATCTAAAATTTCCTTAGTTAATGAGTTCAAAATCCATGATGTTACCATATCATCACATCTCTGCCATTGACGGAGTTGAGACGAATTCGCACTTGGTTGCACACAGCTTTCATCGATGAAACCTAACTTGTTCTGCATTGATAGGGCTCACATAACTCCTCTTCTCCAGGTCGATATCATGCTCCATCAAGTTAAGCAGGAACAAGCATCGGTTATCCGTGGAATGCACATGCAAGGAACTATTTGTGTCATTACCAACAACATTATTAATTCCTTCAGAAGTAGATGAACTTTCGCCAACAGCCATGAATGTGTGTTTGGATTGACCGAAAAATAATAAAAAAGGAAGAATCCTAAATTGAGCAGTAACTCATAGCAAGAATAAGAACACAAAGAGAATACCAATCTCTGAGACAACTAGATGAACATGATCAAATCCAAAAACAAAATAGGAACAACTAATCAGTGATTAACAGTGATGAAGACTAAGAGATCAAATCAAAAAACCTTGCTCTGATACCATATTGAATTCCATATCGATGGTGAAACTTCACCCAAAATAAGGTAGGAAGCTATAGCTGAGCACTGAATGAAGAAGAAGCTTGAGAGAATTGTGAATTTGTGTAAAATGAGAACTCACATGTTTATTGATTAGTAGTGAAGTATATATACAGGCGAATGAGTGAGCCAACTGTACATGATCAATTAGAGAGAGAAAAGAATATGCTAACTGCCTAAAAACTATGAGTTCACTAACTAACTAACACAATGTTTAACAAACTAATGGAAACCAACCGTCTATCACCAAAACTAGATCATGTACAGGATTTATTAAATACATATTTGAATGTGATCTTCAATAACTGTTATGCACTTGATATTTTTATCATAATTGCTTGGATACTTATCTTTCATTATGTGATCCAAATATAATGAAATAAGGTCCATTTGAATTTTTATCTGCTTGATGGTCATAGAATGTGAGTTCATCATCTACCCAATACTTGCTAAATCATCACATATTTGGTGAATATTTATATCGGTTGACTCAATCTTTGTCAACACACGGGATATCATATTCTCCCTTATAAAACTAGTTAGGTAGATTATAGACTGTTTCTTGTCATATAGTGCTTATTTTAGAAAGGAATATGTGGTGGAACAAAAGTCACTATTAACCGAAATGAACATTTTAAATGATAATAATATTCCTAGTCTACCAATTTGAGATTATAAACCTTTTTGTTGGATATTCATAATTGAAAACTTATATCCCTTGTTTGAAAATAATTTTGAACTTGTTCCTCTTTGATACATAAAGTGTAAGATGAGACTTAGAAACCTAGGTTATAGATGAGGAGGGTAAAGAAAAGTAATAACAGAGGCTTCAAACTTAGGTTGGAGATGAAGAAGCAGTTATGGCTAGACCTTGAACTAGTGTGGAAGAAAAAAATCAAAATAGATAAAAAAAAAAAAACATATATAAATAAAGAGGATCATTAGTGAATAAAAGAATCACATCAAAATTAATGGAAGTAAAAAAGAAGAAGGGAAGGGTAAAGTGTGATGACCCGCCACATCATCATGACATTTAGTGCCATGTGGCATAAAGTTGTCAATGTGAAAGACTTGGATGAAGAATAATTCTTAGTAGAATATTCTAGAGATATATGTAGAATTTCTTTAAAGACTTTTGAATTTCATGTTTTGTATGGAAGGTCCTTGAAATCTACTAGTTATGTAGAGAATTCTAGAAAAGGGACTTATCTATAAATATGTAGAGAACTCTTGAAATAAGACAAACTTCCACCCAAATGAAAGAAATAGTAGAAGCTGTCGGATATTCTCAACGGCTTCACCTAAGAAATATCACTGATCTTGTAATTAGATTATGTCAAGTGACATAGCAAGAATAGTATCAATACAAACAAAATGTACTAATAGTCATTATCGGTCAACCCGAATCTACCCCATAATATAAAGTAGTCATTCATATGTTTTCCTTATATGCATTGCACATGTAACATTATAAAGCAGTTAACATGCATCTATAACATAAACTAGGAAAACAACAACCATCACCTATCTGAAGAATTCCTTTTCAAATATCTCATATGCATAAGCCAATCACCACATTTTCCTTCCTCAGGATAACATTCATCCATATCATACCGTCAACCATATCTAGTTAGTACATTCTTGGCCTAAATCACAGCTAACCACATATTCAACCAACTAGATATTGTATCTGAAGGCCTAGGCATGAAATCTCCCATCAATCTATAAGAAAATTAGACATGCCTAACTATTCAGTTAAGAAAATCTGGCTTATCTGGATGTCAAGTAACTGTAGAAGAACCCCAAACCAAGGTTTTTTGCTGCGTGGGACAAATCTTAATAATCGTAGTTCAGAAATTTCTGGATTTTAACCCTTTTCACGCTAAAATCTCTTTCCTCCATGGTTTCCAAGTTAAGAGTGGCTTAGTAGAATTTTCAAAGCAATTATCGCACATTTACTTCATGTGAGAGAAATAATAAAAGACATCATTTGTCTAGAATCTGATTTCGTCAGTCTCGCTATAGAGGACATGAAGGCGCTATAGCGGCGTCGCCATAACAAGAGGCTTTCCACTATGGAGGGAAGACGTTATCCCGAATCAATTCCATTTTTTTTATCAAAATCGTTATGTACCCAACTTTTAAATTGCAATGCATTTTCAAGAATTCTGAAATTCCTCATGAGGTGCCTTTGAGTAACGACAGTTTAGGTCGTTACGAGTTTATCCTTAGGATAACACCGACACTGCTGGATTTCAAAGCCTACACATTGAATATCGTGCCTACAAATCGGTTAGATCGTACTTACGAGAAAGACAGGTTGTACATGAGGAGAAACACTCATATTGTACTACAGAGCCTAAGTGTTATGTTAATTCACGACATGTGAACATTTAGACAATTTAGATCGAACTATCATTGGGATCTATGTAAGTGGGTCGGTATGGGTACTTAATGACGTTTTGTGCTTGTTAAACTTAAAGTAATTGAGTAATGTTTGTATTTTTCGGGCTTGTGGGGCTCATGTCAAGTTATTATATATTACGTGTTTATATTTTACTTCAAGAAGATAAGATATTGTAATTCTATTTTACTCTCGCCCTTTTTGTTCAGTTTTTATACTTCAGTTTTAGCTTACAAGGGGGAACTTCATGCATGCATGTAGGTACTGAGAGACTATCAGACAAACATGTCGAGTATCACAATCGTCTATCTAATTGATGAGTCTTTTCTTCCTAGATTATCTGAGTCCAAGAGGTTTTCTTGCTTTGCTGTTTATATATTTTAGGTAGGTTAGGGCCTTGTCTGTAACATATCGCAACTAGAAAGAACTAGAAAGAAGTTTAAAATCTGGAAATAGTTATTTTTGGAAAGAATAAGGAGACCTGGAAATTTTTGTCTAAGTTAAGAAAGTGAGTTTTTGTCCATTTTCAAAAGGTCATAACTCCTAGCTCATGATGAGTTAGGAGCAGCTCTTGATATGATTGGAAAGCCCTTGGAGAGATCTTTTCAACGCTGTCAAGTTTGCACGATTTCGACATTATATGAGTGAGATATGTCTTTCGGAAGTTGGGTTGTTGGATTAAGGAAATATCCAATCCGGAAATATAAGGGGTATTTTAGTCTTTTCACTGCCCTATTATTTTAATCCAATTTTAGGAGTTTAATATGAATCAATTCAGAACTTAGTCAGTTTTAGAACTTGGGATTTCACGCTAGGGCTAAGGAGAAAGGAGAAGAGAAAAGAAGGAGAAAAGGGCAAATTCATCAAGATCGATCAAGGAACTTGGTGTTTCACCAAGGATTTACTTCTATCAGGTATGTGAGGCTCTCATAACGTTGATATCGTTCTCCCACGTGCCAAGCATATTTATTTCAGTTTGGATTCGTCCTAAAAGCATTTTAATATTGATGATCTTGATATATATTCTTGAATTCATATATTGTTCTTGAATTTGACTGAGTTGGGAAGTTTCTGAGTTTGTTACGTTGCATTATAGGGTCGTTTCGAGTTAGGTTTTTTGGTACATTTGCTGAGTATCTATATCTAAGAGTAATTTGAGAAAATGAATCGAGTTTAGGGTGAATTGGGATTGGAAAACGAAGAAGAAATTTCGTCGGACGAAATTGTCAGGTGGCCCCGCGTCGCGAGTCTAGTGCCCAGATTTGAGCATCTCAACTTCGCGTCGCGGAGCTGACACGAAGTGTTCTGCCTCAAAAGACGTTTTTGGAACCAAAATTAAATTATGCCTCCGCGTCGCGGACCCACCTTCAAATATTTATTTTTGGTATTTTCTCATGTTTAACTATCTAAAATCATTCCTAAACATCATGAGATCTTTCCAGTCACAAATCTTAATCCTTGAATCCATAATTCAATTCAAGGATCAGTTAAGAGTCAAGTCAAGAGCAGTTAAGGTCAAAGTCAAGAGAAGTTAAAAGTCAAGTTAAGATGAGTTCTTGAAGTTTTTCAAAAGTCTTTCACAAATGTTTTAACTTTGTTTTAAGACTTAAGCTTCAAGTTCAGTAAGGATGTAAAGTTGAAGTTCTTTTCTTCAAAGAAGTATATGGGGACTATGTATTTCCAAAGAGATTTAAAATGTTTTCACATTTAAATAAGAGCAGAAACTGAGATTTCCAAAGAGTCTTCGGGCTAGTTTTCAGAAAAAGTAATCGCTTTCTAAATGAAGCAAGAGGGGAAACTTTGATTTCCAAGATAGCCTTTAAGCTAAGTTTTTGAGCACTAATCTCAAATCACAGAAGAAGTATGTTTTTAAAACATAAGAGCCAGTATATTTTGGGAGTAGTATTGAGCACCGAATTGGGGACGAGCATGAGTTTAGATAACTCACGTCACCATAGAACCATGTAGCCACCATGGGTAGAAAATGGTCATACTTTATAGATGAATCTTTTTCGCAATAGACGAGTGGATCCATTAGGCATTTCAGGTTCTATACCTTTGGCTGGGTATAGGATGCGCTAGCAGCATGAGGTAGATCGATGTATCATCACTATAGCTCTTATGTGATTGTTGCTAGTTAGAGAAACTCCCACAGAAGTTATTGTATTTTTATATACATCATTTTATTGTATTTTACATACATTTCAGAGTTATGTTGTATCCTTGTTCATACACAGAGTTGGCATCATGTTTTTAAACAGCTTTTCTTTATATTGCACTTGTTTAAACTGCTTTATATTGAAATGAGTTCAGTTAAGTATTCATGAGTTGAGAAGAGCCAAGGTATGTGTTTCTTTCAGGTTCCCTTTCAAGCCTGTGTTTGTTAGCATTCCAACTCGCATACTCGTACATTCAATGTACTGATGTCAGTTGGCCTGCATCTTATTATGATGCAGACACAAGTAACTAGGATCGACATTCCAGCGCACCGTTGATCCAGTGAGCAGTTCAGAGTCAGTCGGTGAGCCTCTTTGCATTCCAGAGGACTCCATTTTATTGCTTTCTAGTTAGTTCATTAGGATGTTGTGGGGGTTATCCCAACATCCATCTCAGTTGTTTTAGAGGCTTCATAGACAGTCAGATGTTAGTCCTTTGAGTCTTTTCATTATCTTTTCTTATTGTTAAGACTTGAGTTGCCACTTTTGGCCAAGTTGAATGTTTAATCTTTAAAACATTCTCAGTTATTTCTTTATTTAGTTCAGTTAAGTATTGATCATTAAAGATATGAATGTTGTCTTCCGCTGAGTTAAGTAAGTCAGGCCAAGGGTTCGCTTCGGGCCAGCAATGGTCTTCGAGTGTCAGTCCTGCCCAGGGTATAGGCTCGGGGAGTGACATTGTCTGTCCAAATATTGTATTCGAGGCTTGTAGACTAGTGAGTTGGATTGTCTAACCACATTATTGGTCAGGTTGGCTTTGTTTGTTGGTTGGCTAAAATTTGATAGTTGTTTGAGGTATTTGTTATATACATACATGTTTTCAACTTATGAGTAGACATCATGGCGACTTTGACGATCTATATAGTGTTAATGCTTTCTTACATACCATGATGATCTCGACGACCCAAACAGATTTTTGTGCTAGTTATTTATGATTTAATATAAACTGTTAATTAGGAATATTTACTTTCTTAATTTGTAAAGTTGTTGACGGGGACTTACTGCGCAAGAGTTTATTTTTAAGTCTATGTATTCTTATTTATCTACTTTACTTTGTGTGGCTACTAAGCGTCATTTGTAAACTGTTCAGCGAGATCGACTCACGCCTAAAGTTTGGCATTCGATGCCAATTGCATCCCTTAAGTTTAGGGTATGACAAAACCAAAAAAATTGACAGATATATTAATGAGACATTTAACGGTTTTACAAATAGGAAAGTTGTCTCCTTATTCTTGAAAATGGATCAATTCATTTTTTCAAGGATCCATTTCTTTGGGTTGTCATCTTTGTCAAAGATCTCAAATAGTTAGTTCAAACCTATAATAAAAGCCATCAAAGGTCGAAAAAAATATACAATTATTTAAACCTTCCCAAATACACTTGTTCTACACTTAGGTTGTGAATTGCTGGTAATTACATGGTGTAATTACAAGCTAATTACTTTTTAATTTCTTCCTTTTATTTCTGTTTTTTTTTTGTTTTAATGTATTTTTATTATTATTCTAATATTTTCTAAAAATGTTGTTTATATATTATATATATTTCATTTCCTTCTTATTTTCAACATTTACTTTATGTGATTCCATGCAATTTTTCGTATTATCTAAAAGGAAATCATTAGTATAATTTTGTTAGTATTCTAATTTTTAAATTAAAGTAGAATTGATTGTTGAATAAAGGTAAGGACTTACGTTTTCCTTTGCTTTTAAATAATATTTATGTATGTTATGTTGAAATTTGATATAAGAGTATTATGTTAATATTTTTTTGTTTTGAATTTAGTACTTATGTTATATTTTCAATTTCATTTGCTTTAGGAGTATGGACTCGATATTTTTACATTGTAAGCTATTTTTTTTTAAATTTATACTTGATAATATCTTTTTGTCAAATGTTTTATAATTTTATGACATTATATTTATAATATTAATCTTTTTGTCAAACATGCATTTCATGATTTTCATAGAAGTTCTGTACTTTTAGCTTTTATGATTAATTTAATTAAAATATACTAAATTGAAAAATATAAATCAATTATTTTTTTATAATATTAATTAAGAACATATTTTTATTAGTTAATATATTTTCAAAAGACAATATATATCTTAAATATTTAATTTAATATCATTTGTAAAGACTCTTATTTGTCTAATTTAAATTTTTAATTTGAAATAATTATTTTTTATTTTTAAAATTCAATATAATCTTATGATTACACTTGTGCAACCAAACAATACATGTGTAATTACAGGTGTAATTATAGTGTGGCAAACAAACATGTCAGTGTAATTACTAGGTAATTTCTAAACAAGAAACATTAATGATACCATAAAAAATATATATATATTCTTATAGTATCATTGACTAAGGAGTAATTTGACAAGAAACCTTAATGATGCCATAAATAAATAAATAAATATATATATATATATATATATATATATATATATTATCAGTTAAGTGAAATTATCAACCTTATTGATATCAATACAGTATATGATACAAATTTAGTATCAGTTAAGCAAAAATTATCAGTCTTAATGAATGGGGGTATAGATTGTAATTATTTAGAAGAGAATGAATATTTTAGGAATTACTTTGGGTTTAGAGATAAACTTATAATTATTTTGGGTTTTATGACCCATTTATGTTTTTTTTTTTCCAAAATATAATACTTGATTTCAAGCTAAATCTTATAACCAAAAAATCATTTTCTTAAGCTTATTTTTTATTATATTAAAAATATGATTATAATAATCCACTAAATATATCCGTTTACCCTAGCCACTAGTCCAAGAAAGGAAGAAGGAACAGGGAAAAGGTGGGATAACTAGGAAGAGAAGTAAGGTGAAATTGTAAGTGGAGTGAATGTGAGTGGGGTAAGTAACTGGTTAAAGTAACAGAGATGAAAAGTAAAAGGTAAGGGGAGTTTTGGTAAGAGGAGTATTGCAGTAAAAGTTATACACCGTACAATCTTCTCATGATCTATCTACCAGGCACTGGTCACTGAGACAGCAGGTATATTGTATCAGAACAAACACCAACTCTGATTCTGATAAGCTAAGAGAAATAAATAAAGTAATAATAATTAGTGATTTGTTTAAAGGGAACCTTTAGTTTATGGATTTCCGTATGTGTTGTCAGAGACAATAGCTGCCATAAAGGCAGAATAGTTGCAGTGCAGATACAACAGACCTTGGCCCTCAGTCATAATATTTTTGCTCAGTACACTGTTCAGAGTGCCCCCCAGTCTATGTATGTTTTTAATGTGTGAACGGAGTCAGAATTTTAATTTTATAACTTTTAAATTATTTGATAATTTTTTAAATATAAGTAAAAATTACTGAATTCAATCAAAAAAAAAAAGTCATACCTGACCATTTAATTTTATAACTTTTAAATCATTTGATAATTTTTTAAATATAAGCAAAAACTACTGAATTCAATAAAAAAAAAAAAAAATCATACCTGACCATCTAACTCCGTCTCTGGTGAGAGAGAAATATTATGATCAGAACCATTAGTTTTATCCATGTACAGAAGATTCTGCAACCCAAATGGTCCCTTAAAAATAAATAAATACATTGCATACTACTAGTGTATTCCTCTTGTTGAAAGAGCTCAAGTACTTTCATTCATTCACTTGCTCTCTTTGTCAAAAAGAAAAGAAAAACTTGTGATCCATGATGAGTAGTACAGGAAGAAGTAGGTTTCCTTTCACAGCAAATCAGTGGCAAGAACTTGAACATCAAGCTCTTATTTACAAGTACATGGTCTCTGGAATGCCTGTTCCTGCTGATCTTCTCTATACCATTAGAAGGAGCTTGGATTCTTCTCTTTCCTCAAAGCTCATCATTCACCAACCACACCACAGTAATACTAATTCTTTTCTCTATCCACTATCCTTCATTTCATTATACTAGTATTTATGTTAGTTTTGAGATTATGTTTTTGGTGCAGTTGGATGGAACTGTTTTCAGATGGGATTTGGGAAGAAAATAGATCCAGAGCCAGGGAGGTGCAGAAGAACAGATGGAAAGAAGTGGAGGTGTTCAAAAGAAGCTTATCCAGATTCTAAGTACTGTGAGAGACACATGCACAGAGGCAGAAACCGTTCAAGAAAGCCTGTGGAAATTATGACTACTAACAACACATCATCGACAACAACAAGACCTATACCTCCAACAGCAATTCCAATCTCATCAATCAACAAAAACACAAACACTTGTAGCCCCACTTCTTTCTCTTATTTAACTTCTTCTTCATCATCAACTCATGAACCCCACCATAACTATCCTTTTCTTTATAGACCCCCTCAAGATCATACCCCTAAATTCCTTTTCGAATCTCCTCCTGCTTATTCCAGGTTTAATTTAATTTCTATCGTCTTCTGTTATTCCGTATATATATGTTGGTATTAAAATTTTCTATTTTGATTAAGCAGGAACGGAATGAAAGAGGAAGTAGGTGAGCATGTTTTCTTCTCAGAGGCATCAGGGACAATGACAAGTACTTGTGGATCGAATTCACTAGAGAGTGATACTTGGCAATTGTCACCACTTACAATGAGTTCTTCACCAATGAAACAGAGGACAACTTATTCACCTTCACAGAGTACAGCACATTCGTACTTACAACTTCAAAGCCTCAATGAATCTTCAAGACAAAATTATTATTATCATAACGATGTCGAGAAAGAAGATCACCAGCCTAAGAAAGTAATGCATCATTTCTTTGATGAATGGCCACCCAAAGACAACAAACATTCATGGCTTGATTCTGATGACAAATTTTCAGGCCTTTCCAAAACTCAACTCTCAATTTCAATACCAAATCCCTCACAAGACTCGTTCATCACTACTAATGGTAAATTACTTAACTCTTAATTTCATCATTGACAAAAAAAAAAAAAAAAACTCTGTTTTGACCATAATAGTTGGTATTTATTTTTGCAGAGAAATGAGATTTGAGAATCAGAAAGAGCCACAAGAGTACTAGTACTTGTTACAATGGTGGTGGGGCTGATGTTAGCTTTTTGATATACATGTGTTCATTAAGAGAAGTTTTTATTATTTATGCAAGTGTTGTGTTGTTGTAGTAGTATTAGTAGTACTTTGAATTAGATGTATGTGGTGCCTGGCAAGCTAACTGAGCATTCACATGGTATTTGGGTTTGTCAGCAAGCAGCATTGTATTCCTTCCCCTCCCTTTCCCCTGCTGCTCCTAATATTATTATTACTACTCACTGATCACTGCTACTATTAGTATTTGTTTTGTTTTGTTATGAATGGTCAGGTTTTTCTGCCATTTTGCCACATGTTGTTATGTTTTTATCACTCTATATGACGTGTTCAATATCTCCTTTTTGCCTTTTTTTGCTGTTGCTTTCAACGACTTGGATTCTTTTGTTATCTCATGCATTATAGTATATGGTTTTTCTTCTCTTTTTAAATTAGGAAGTGGAAATTTTATTGCAATTAATAAGTTTATGTGCACATGCATATGTTTCTGACTTAAATAAGAATCTTAAAGTTAGTAAGTAATAACTTTTTTATATATATGACTCTACTGACATAGAGCCACTAAGGTTTTAAAGTTGTTAGGGACATGAGATGCTGACCTCTAAGAAACATTTCAACTTTAGGGACACTAGGGAAGTTGGCCCTTGTGGTGTCTAAATCTCTTTTAAAAGATTTGAATGTTCACCAAGCTATATGATAGCTCACAATTCTGTTTTCTTTTTTCCTTATTCATGAAAAGTGTATAATATAATTACAAATTAAGATTAAGTAATGAATTCTATATTGGTAGAATGATTTTTATATCACTCTATCAAGTACTTACTTTGAAAAAATAATTATATATAATCATGATGGAATTCGTAACTTGATAAATGAAGCTAGTTGTTTGTTACTTGACTGTCAATTAGGAAAGATTAAAAAAAAAAGGCGTTGGTGGTATCTACACGGTCCGTTTTGATTATAAGGCTACTAAAGCAATAGTTTGTATCATTGAGAAATAGAATAATGTTTAGTTTATTGTATAATCCCTTCTTATATGGCTATCTATTTTGTTGCCTCATGAATTTTCGGACAACTATCATGATCAAACATTATTGTTCTTGTATTTTACTTTTCTTTTATTCTCATTTATTGAATATTCAAAAGTCTCTCAAACAGTCAAACCTTGTACATTATACAAAATCTATTGTTGTATGTTTATAAAAAGATCAAAAAAAAATTGGTGTCTTTTTCAATTCAATCACTAAAATTAATCAACACTATTTTAATATTATTATATCAACTTAGCAAATTTAGCTCAACACTATTTTAATATCATTATATAAATTTTTCAAATTTTGAGTGGGATTTTATTATTCTAATTTTATATTATATATTTTTCATTGAAAATTTATATTGTTTACATTCTTACTTCATGATGTCCATGTATATCCTACCTCTTCAAACCTCATTTGTAGGATTATACTGAATGTATTATAATTATTCAATTTATATATATTAACTAAGAGAATAGGATCTCTTTATGAAATCTGGCTTTAGGCCCTAGACAAGTTGAGATGACCTCGAGTATTTTGTATTTTTCAAGAAAAAATACTGATATTTGTTTGATATTATTATCCTAAAAAAACAAACATAATATTAATTTTGCGGACAATTTTTGAAATGTGAGTGCATAATTAGAAACATAATTACGAGAAGTGACAAGAGTTCCAATTTTCAAAATTTATCAGGAGTTTTTACAAAATATACTAGAAATTAATTTTGGTTAAGACTTGGAAAATTCACTCAATACTTAAATAAGTTGCTCGAAATTTTGTGTATGAAATCAATATAAAAGGTGTATATTTCACTTGAGGCTTAAAATTATTCATATTTTTTTATATATGAAATGTATATCTCGTTCAATACTTAGAATTTTGCTCATATTTTTCAGGTATGAAAAGGTATTAAATCGGTATGAAGTTTGTATACCTTGCTCATGGCTTATCGATCACAATTTCGTACATAAAAATTGTATAACTTTCTAAAGTATTGGTACTAATTTAATAGAACTACAACGCACATGCAAATTTTAAAAACATTTTTAAATAGAAACTCATCATATATATGATTTTAATATAATACATATTTGGTACAATTTGATTGAAACTTCGAACTTCAACGAAATAAGATTGAATTTGGTCCAAAGCTAGATCAAATTTTAATTCAAACTTATCTTGACGTTTGAGTTCTTTTGAGATATCATCCACTTAAAATAAAATTTGTTTGTGATAAATCAATTTAAAACTTAAGCTTCAAGCTCCTTTAGTGGCACATAATCTCTGATAAGCTATTTCAAATATGATTTTGGAGAGCAGTAATAATCTCAGTTCACCGAGCAATGAATCAACTTTTCAGTTTGATTTGCAATTTCAAACTCAATAGCATCAAGGGGAAAATTACATAAATACATCTCTTATTTTATCATAATCTCTAAAAAAAATTACCATTTTAAAAAGTTGCAAAAATCTCCTCTCTCACACATCCATATCCCTTCTCGGATACATCCCTCCCATTATGTAATGTATCATTCGCAATCCTTGAGCTATGTATGTCCACAGGTTTTCCTGATGTATTTGATATCCTATAAATTTAAGGAATCTTTGTAATTTGAAAAAAAATAGAAATAAAAATATGTAATTAACTCTTAACACTATGAATTTATGTAAATTTTACAAAAATAAATCCATCAAACTTCACTAATTTTTTTTTGTTTTTTATTTAATTTCTGGGATCACACATCAATACCAAACCCAAATTGTTATGTTTGATATCTAAGGAAAAATATTTTTTATATTTAATAATATAGTGTCTTATGTAGTTAAAAGGTGTGATTTACTTGGATAGAAATAATCATTATTTTATGTTTTGTTTTATTTGAGAAACAAAGATATTAGTGAGACTTGTAAATATTTTTCAATTCCGCAAATGGTTTGTACACATGGCAGTCATCAGGTTTTGGAGTTATATTAAAATGAATAAGTTTTTCATCTTATGTTATTCTTGTTTTACTTCTACATTTTTTTTCCGTATCATTATGTTGAGGCTGACTTGTCTTGATAGAATAAACAAGTGTTATCACGTTTATTTTTGGATTGTTACAAAAAAAAAAACAATTAACTATGATTTATCGGTAATCTCTAACTAATATATCGCTAAAACACTCTTAACTAATTGAATTTTCTTATAATTTATTGCTACTTCTTAGCTAAATGAGATTTACATAAAAAAAAATCTTATAAAATTTATCATTAATTTTTTATTTTCTACTAGTGAAATCCTAAAAGAATGGTGTTTTGGTATCCGATTCTGATCATCAAAATCTGTGTGTGGCCCTACAGTATTAATTCAGGGTTTAAGAGTTTGAATATCATTCAATTTGGCTACAAGATAACAGGCAAGAATCTAAAACATGAATTAAGTCCACCCAACATTTAAGCTCAAATAGAACATGTGCAAATACTCTTTTATTCTGATATATATTACACAAAGGGGAAATATATAATTATAGTGTTTACGATTTGGATAAAAATTAATTCAAATCAAATTAAATTGGTTTGATTTGGTCGATAATATTTGGTAGGGGTGTATAAAATCGAAACGAAAATCGAATCAAATCGTAAATTGAATTAAATTGGAAAAAAACCTGACTAATGATTTGGTATTGGAAAAGAAAACCCGACTATACTTGGGTTGGTTTGGTTTCAACTAAAAAAAAGTCAATCCAATGCCAAATTAATCCGACATTATATATATAATTTTTAAAATTTATTTTATACATAAAAGCATTTACTTTGATGTAATTTCTAAATATTACTCATACGTTTTCATAATTTTTATCTTTTGACATATTTTTTCAAGTTTTTTGAGACTTAGAGTTTGTTTGACATTATTGCTAAAAACTGTTTTTTTTTTTTTTAGAAGCACTTTTTAAAATGGCTTTTTTAAAAAGTGCTTTTGAAAAAAAAAACAATTTGTGTTTGGCTAATAATCTGAAAAGTGATTTTGATAAGCAAATCGTGTTTGACTTATCTTTTTTTTTAAATGCTTTTGAGAGTCAAATTACGGAAAAGGTTAAGTTTCAATGTACTTTTAATATTAAGATTATTTTATAGAGTTATTTTAAATATCTATTAGAAAATTTTTATTTTAATTAAATTAAAATATACATATTCAAATTTCAATCAATATTATACATAAATAAATAAAAAATAAATTAAATATTAATATAATATTAACATGATGACTTAAATATAATTAAAAATATCAAGAAAAATAAATTTAAAAATCATTCCACAAATTAACCTATATACGAAAAATTCACCACAAAAATAAATAAAGTCCGTCATATTTTTAATACTAAAAAAATGTTGTTGTTACATTTATTTCTGATTATGTAAAATAAAATGTAAAATAATATATTAAATAATAATAATATATAAACATAAAATAAAATTTAAAAATTATTATATAAAAATAAAAAATAATAAAATTTTGAATGAAACTTAACCAAACTTATGAGATATGCTAATAAATTAATAAGAGATATATTGGTAAATATGTATATATGAGAGGGATATTTTAGTTTTCAAGAAAATAATTTTCTGCTTCTGCGCTTTTTTTAAAATGTAGAAATTTTTAGTTTCTTCTCAACAACAGAAAAACTGTTTTTGCTTCCATTTAAAAGCAGTTTTGAGAATTTGCCAAACACTAATTTTTTTCAAAAGAAGAGTTTTTTTCGTAAAAAAAAAATAAAAAATTGACCTTCCAACAACAATGTCAAACCGTCTCTTAGAATTTTGAATGATCCAATAAAGGTTATAATCCATTAATGCTAACAAAGTAAATTAATTCAACACTAGAATGATAATAATGTTGAATATTTGTTCTTTAATTTTACATTGGTTTAGACATTTAAAATAATAACCTAATTTTAATTTTAATCATATAATTAATACTTATTAGACTTATTTTAGCGTGATTTATTATTTTAAAATTCTGATCATTTTCACTATGACTTATCAATTTGCAATATTTATTTTATACGATTTTATTATTATTTTTTATTGAGTATTTTAGTGTCATCACTCATCTCATATTTTATGTTATTTTCTTAAAAACACCTTAGATAGTTGCATTTTGGTTGAACTCTAAAAATATATTTGGATCACAAGTTAATTATATGTTTGTATGAAATAATAATCAAATACAATGTTTGATGTCTTGAATTCTTAGATACAACCTTTGTTAGAGGGGTTTTACCGTAAAACTTTTTGACGTTAATATAAATTTAATCAAATTTTAATATAAATATGAAGTATCGAAAACCCAAAATGTTATGGATATGGGGAATGGAACCAAAGGAGAAGTAGGTGCCAGTCAAAGTAGGACAGAGAGCACTGTGGCAAAAGGGCTCTGTCTAATTTCTGATCAATCTCTGTGCACTGAGCAATGAGATGAGTAATGACTAGACCACACTATACTATATTATCATCACATACAAGGAAAATTTACCACAAAAATTGATTCCCTATCTTTAACCTTAAAATAATAAGATATATTTTATAATAAGATAGGCACTCACACATATTAGTGATCAAAATAAATATTTGAATTTAACAGTAGTATAAAGATTAATAAAACATCATATTATTAAATTAGAAAAGTAAAGTTAGTTATTCATTATGTTTCAATTTATTTGATTTACTTTTTTAGTCTATTTTAGAAAAATTACTGTTTCTTATTTTAACAGTTTTTTTTTTAATTTTAAGTTTTCACATGACAGTTTAAGATCACAAAATTTAAAAGACATTTTGATATATTAATTAACATATCTTTAATTTAAAAATATTAATTTTAAAAATCTTTTTAAATTTTTTAAAACTTCATATCAAGATAAAGTATATATCAAATAAATTGAAAGAGGGTGTAAGTTACAATAAGTTAAAATTCATACTACTGATGTCAGCGTACATAAATTACTTCCTTTATTTCATTTTATTTAGGGATAATTTCAGAGATATCCTTCAGTTTTTACTTGAGAAAATGATCAAAATGGTCCTTGATGTATTGAAGTTACTTTATTTTGGTCCTTAATATATTCTAGGTAATTGAAATAGTCCTTTATGTATAATAAAATATGTTCAATTTAGTGTTTTACCCTAAACTTAACAATTTACCCTCAAAAATTGTTAAATATAACTGTGGGGGCATATAACTTACAAAATCCACCAATTTTACCATCTTTATTAGCTCAAAGAAAGAGTTTCATGAATTCTAACGCTATTTTCTCTAACATCTAACCACACAAATCACACATGATTGCTTTTGTTATTCTATTGATATTTCTTTCCTCTGGTTATAATAATCCTCTTTTGGTTATTGTTTATTTTAATTTTTTTTTTGTTTGGAGTGATTAATTCTCCAGAAAGGTCAACGTGTGGGATGGTGGGGATTTTTGGTGGGTAATCTAGAACAAGTTTTACTTTGAGAATTGGGGTTCTTGAATTTCATGTTATTGGGGCTATTGTTGTGAATTTTTGGTATCATCCTTGTTTGGTTGTTGATAAGTGGGTTCTACTAGATTTATTTTTTGATATTTCTGATTGAAGTAGCTATGTAACTTGTGGATTCATTCCTGATGTGGCTCTGCGATTGATGAACATGACAAGATTCAGTGTGTGAGTTTGTGTTCTTCTTTGTGTGAAGTTATGCTATGTTGTGCTTGGTTCCGTCTTGTGATTGTAAATGCTAATATGCTGGTATTGCATTTGTTCTTGATAAAATAGTGTTAGATTTTGAAGTAATAAATTAAGAAGAGAAAAATAGTGGATTTGTAAGTTATGTGGGGCCCATCATTATATTTAACATTTTTTGGGACAAATTTGTTAAGTTTAGGGTAAAGGATCAAATTGAACACATTTTATCATACATGGAGGACTATTTCAATCACCTAAAATATATTAAGGACCAAAATAAAGTAACCCCTATACATAGGGGTGTGCACTATTTGGATTAAATCGAAAAACTAAA
>JAJOOF010002308.1:0-103130 GCA_029582545.1 Solanum lignicaule | reverse complement strand
AAATGTTTTCTTGGTAAAGAAAGTTTTAAATTCATTATGTTTTTAGTGTCTATGCGATGAATGAATGCTAAGAGGCTTGTATTAGACCTCTTCGAGGTCGAGTACGCCGGTTACGACTAGGGGGTGCTCCCGGGTCGTGACACTTTTGATCCACTTCTTTCAAGGCTTCGCGTACTGGAACGAAGGCCGGTTTATGTGGTTTCGGCGATCCACAGGATGCCATTTCTTGTTCTTTTCAGCCCTATTTGCTCTGTTTTGCGCCTAAGTGACCATGGTTCCACTAAAACGTCAAATACCTAAAATTTCAGCATTTTAATCAGGTATTGAGATAAAACAGGCATTCAAGGACACTATTTCCATTAAAATAAAGCCCTAAATGAGTCCAATTTGTTGACTCATCAACACCCCCAACTTAAACTTTTGTTTGTCCTCAAGCAAACTCAAGTTCAGCCGTTCAAAAAGGGTGCCTCAAACAGTGATACACAAGACTAAATCATGAAAGCACACAACAAGACTCAGTTTACTTATGGAAGGATCAACTGTGTATACAAAGATTCAAATTGCGACACACCATCACCAAAGATTCTCATGCTCGCAATACTTGCTACTTGTGCAAGTTCAAGCTCAACAAAAATATCTAAATGCCCTTGCACAAAGAATGATTCCATATTCACACACATATATGAGTCAATTTAAGATCAGGAATCAGATACAATGCTCACACTCAAAAAGAGGAGCACAATGCATGTTTTCACCCATATGTTTGCCCTTATTTTCCAATTGACTTTCGATCCAGCTTACTCAAGATCAAAAAGGTCTTTCTAAGGCTTGTAACGGGGCTGAATGCAAAGGTATGTTAATTTAGGCTTAGTGACTTTTTCCTCGTGAGTTGTGGCATTCTCAAGGCATTCCCTTCTTTTCCTTTATCAATTCTTTTTCTAGTGCTTCTAAGTCACTCTTTTTTTGTTTTATTCTCCTCCATGGATTGCTTGAAACCCGATTCCCTTTGTACTTTATTCGACATTTCATATATATATATATATATATATGTATATATATATATATATTTTGAATTGAATTGAAGGAGTTCCATATTTATGCAATACCATGGGTTAAGGGGGACTTTTCTTGCACTTCTTGACTTCTCCTTTTCCTTTTCACCACACCCACAACTTAGCCTTTTGGCCTAAGTTGGCTATTCACTAAACCAAAAATCAAAAGGATTATAGGTAGCGGATCAAATAAGGTCTAGGGTTTATCAAGGTTCTTCCAAAGAAAGGTAAGGCTCGAAGGTGTTCAAAAGAGTGTCACACACTCACAGGTAGGTCACAAAAAGAGGTATATGTCAAATTGGCTCACACTCTTTAAAATTGCCTAAGATCTCAAGAGTACACCTTTCTAAATCAATCAGACTAGCCAGGCAAATTCTAGGTTTATTCATGCATGGTTCAAAGTAAGCTAATCACACAAGGCATCGATACTTCAGTCAAACAAGACTAGACACGTTCGCTAGCGTGCAACGGTCCTCACAAGAAATTCAATTCGATAAATGGCTATTCATAACGACATGCAACGAGTGCACATATTGTCTATGTAACTTCATTTGGTTTCGTCGTAGCCGTGCATTTATGTTTGTTCAATTAGGAGCACTATTCAAGTCATCGGTTTTTATCGAAACCGAGACTTAAATTTTTGCAAAAGAACAACAATTTTCAGCACAAGAGGTGGTGAATTTTTTTTCAAAAGGATCAAAAAATTATTTTGCAATTAAAACAATAGGAGCCATAAGCTTAAACATCCATAGAAAAATAGTATTTAAAACACAAATTAAAGCAGACAAATCCAAATCTATACAAAACACAAGTATCTGAAACAAGCACATAAAAGCACACAAGTATTTAAAACAAGCACATAAAAGCACACAAGTATCTGAAACAAGCACATAAAAGATGTGGGTCTCACCCCACCACAAATAAAAGAAGTTGTCCTCAAATGCGAATAAACAAAAATATATCGACAAGTAGGATAGGAAAAATAACAACGAATCTTAAAGGTGGAGTAAAGAAAGACAATAAGGGAGTTAAAGAGGGGATCCTAGCTACTTGATTGACTCATATGCCTGGGCTTCAGTGCTGGGAGTAACCTCCAAAAGGACCGGCCCCACTGAATCCTGCAATCGGAGCTTTGGCCAAGGAAGCCTGCACAGTAGCATTTATCATGATTTCGTCAGTCTCTACTATGTCGTTTGCTGTAGATCCCTCAAACATCTCTTTATCAGTCTCTTCTTCTGCTCCAGAATCTTCTGCCTGCTCCGCTCTATCCCGATATCTAGTAGTAGTCTGAGGCCTCTCAGGCATGGTTGGATTTTCCACTATCCCAAAGACCATGGACACATCAGTGGCTTTCAAGTGATTCACATCTTCTCGCAGCTCAGCAATGACAGCTTTTAAAAATCTTTTCTCACTAGTGGACCCTTGCTTGTGCTCACACACCACTATCTTGGCCAGTAGGGCTTCAATAGTAGTGTTCAGGAGTGTCACAACATCAGGTAGGGCCGTCTGGATGATGCCTGGAACAACTGCTTCTAAACAAGCAGCCCGACGATCAGCAGAAAGGGCCATTTGTCCCATCCGAATTAGGGAAGTGTGGGTGAGTGGGGTCTAGAAATAGCAGCAGAGGAACCTGGAATGTCAGTGGAAGTAGCAGTGGTAATGGAGTTACCTAAAGGTCCAAGAGCTGGAGTGAGCAGAAGTGCTTCTGTAGGTGTAGATCTAGCGGTCACCACTTCAGTCTGCTTCTTTTCTGCTTGATCCTTAAGATATTCGGTTTCGATCTTTCAGATGTTGGTCAAGGTTATGGGCATCACTTCTACATCCTTCTTGGCATCCAGAGGTACTTAGGCATTTCTGCACAATACAGTAATTAATACCGAAAAAGGGAGAGATGTTTGGCTTTGCTTGGTCCGCATATAGATTTCAGAAGCAATAATCGTTCCTAGATTTATCCTTGTTTTCTCTATGATGCACCCAAGACATGATGTTTTAGCGAGGCGAAGAATTGATTCATTCTGTGATGGCATAATGGAGCTGCTGATAAAATTGAACCAATATCTTGCAGCTACGTTCAAATCTTTCTTTTCGATTAGGATTTCTTCTGCTAGCCATTTGGAGTATTGTTATTTGAGGTTAGCGAGCCCAACCACTGTTTCATCGCATCCAGCTATTTTGTTCTGATCAAGTGATGACAGTGATCATTAATCTTATTGGACATACCCAAGGCTATGTTGATAGCCTCACTGTCACAAGCTACCTTCCTTCCTCGGACCACCATATAGTCAACTGCTTTGAAAGACGCGACTAGTCTCTTCCGTTGAGGTATCAATGCACTGTATGCACTATAAAACTCTCTAACCCAGCTTGGCATATAAGAACCACATGGTTTCGTGAAACCTTGAAATTTGTGATATTTCAGGCACTCCATTATCTCAAGATACCTATCGATCACCCCATTTATGGAAAACCATTTTTCTTCAATGATTGTTCTTAGTACATCAGACTTTAATCTATTCGATAATCTAGGCGGGGGGACTTGTACTGGAGGTGCCAGTATTATTGCCTGTTCTGGAACTGGAGGAGTCTAATCAGTGGATCGAGGATTTCTGATCCATGATGGGTCATTAAGTTGTTTGGATCGTAGCCCATTCCTCGGTGCCTCTATTAGTTCCTTTTTATCTGAACTCATACTCTCACAATCGTATGTTGTTGGGTCATTGTTGTAAAAACCCATACTATCGGAGCTTACATCTGATAGCTTAACGATTTTGTTCTTGCCCTTGCCTTCTTTGCCCGCACTGGAAAGTTTCGCAACATTGCTTTTGGATGCAGTTGCTTCATCGTTGATTGTTATCCCTTTTTTCTTGCTTTGAGTTGGCTTGCTGCTTCTTGTAACTTTGGGTCTGGCCATGTTAGGTGCGATTTTTTGACAGTAGTTATTGAGTGGAAAATGAACATTTTTCCATTTCTGAAACTATTGGCCTTTGAGGTTCTCGAGCAGCTGGACAGCTCTGGAATGAGACCAAATCATTCGTTTCATTCCTTCAATGTCTTCCTTTATTCCTTGAGACTTCTTCGCTCATGAGGAGGATTGAGAGCATTCCCTCAAGGCGTTTAACTTCATTGTCCTTGAGACTTCTTCGCTCATGAGGAGGATTGAGAGCATTCCCTCAAGGCGTTTAACTTCATTGTCCTTGAGACTTCTTCGCTCATGAGGAGGGATGTATTTATCCTTCTTTTTACACTGGATATCAATCTTCACCATCTCTTTAGCCAACTCATCCATCTGAGCCATTAGGGCAGCCAACATGAAGTCCTTTTCTACTTCTTGGTTTGTTTCAACCATTTGATTAGGTAGTTGAGCTGCTATTACATATGGCTGTTTCGCAATGCCTCCCGGAATGAGTTGGTCGACCAACCTCTTGTTTCCAGGACCAAGACTTTTGTAGAAACAGTCAAGAAGAGCTATGTCAGGAATGTCATGATTTGGGCATTGATTGATCAGTTCATTAAACCTTGCCCATGACTTGTGGATCCGTTCACCCTCCAATTTCTTGATGGTGAGGATACTTTCCCAAAATATCATTACCTCTAATGGAAGAAAATCCATTAGCTCTCGAGTGCTGCTTGCCATACTCACTTCCTCTACTTACATATAGACAAGAAAACAAAACTACAAGTTAAGTTAGTAAACTACGACTACGAAGAACAAAAATTATACTAATCTCAAAATTCTCAAATAACACCACTCCCCAGCAGTGGCGCCATTTTGATGCCTATCGTGACCAACGACACTATCCTACGGTATAAGTGTCTACGATCATCGATAATATACTAACCCAACCAAGGGTTGGAGTCGTGTCCCAAGGGAGCGGTTTTGAGAATTAATAACCAATTAGAATTTCATTCAAGTTAGTCGTAGTTAAAGACATTTGCGATAAAAGACATTGTAAATTAAACGGGGTGACACAAAAGTCTCAAATATAAAAGGGGGTTTTGTAACAAGTACTAAAAGAACAAAATAAACAAGAAAATCAAGTATGGGGAAAGGTTCTTGGGATGTCACCACAATACAAGTTGAGATAAATTGTTGGGTACATGCTTTCGATAGGAAATTTGCAAAATAATAGTGACTAGGCGAAGCTTTAAATGGAAATAAGTTCCCTCTCGGGCAACTTACCCCGTTTCAAAAGCGTTTCTCTCGGACACCCATTTGCCACACGAAGACCAGCCTACGCCTTACCCCAATCACTCTCTCGAGCTGAGTGTTATGATATGGGACTAGGGCTCACCCTTTCGGGTTGAACCTCATGTCGACCCACTCCTTAGGTCATCAGTCTAGTGGTTTTGGTTTCGTGACCTCCCTCTCGGGAAAGCCAAAAACACATGGGTGGCTTTGTATTTGCAACTACAAACCCCTTTAGATTAAACCACAACCACTAGGTGAAATCACCATTAAAATACATCTAACCTATCAGCAAGCAAGACACAAAAGAATATTAACCTATATTTGCTAAATCACACCCCAAGAATGGGGTTTTTAGCCACACATCAAGAACTAAGAAATTATACCTAACATGATAATGAAATCAACTGGGTATAAGAAATTAAACCTTGAATTAATCAAAGGAAAATGAATAGAGAAGACCCACTTCCAACTTGGGGAAGAAGAACTCCTTTCTTCAAGTCTCCACAAAACCCTCTTCAAACTTGAGAGAAAAATATCAACTAAAGTATGTTCTAAAGTGAAAACAATAATAATAAATGTTCCACTCCAAAAATCTCTTAAGACTACAATTCTAAATAGTATTTATAGTTTTCACAGATTGTTCTGCGGAGGATTGTTTGGCGACATTGGTCGAGATCATCGATGAACTCGGCGATCCGCCTTTTGGTCAGCTCATCGCCTTCAGTGTCTTGCCTTTACCATCCTTGAATTTTGGATCATTGGGCGGTACAGTACTACTTCGCAGAACTGATCGGCGAACGCCGACTGCTCTTTTCCTCGCCTTTTGATCTACTTCCTTCAAGGCTTCACATACTGGAAGGAAAGGCGATTCATGTCGTTTCAGCGACTCTCCAAGTTAAACTCGGTGATTCGTAGGATTCCATTTCTTGTTCTTTTCAGCCTTATTTGCTCCATTTTGCGCCTAAGTGTCTATGCTTCCACTAAAACTTCAAATACCTGAAACTTTAATATTTTAATCAGGTATTGAGATAAAACAAGCATTCAAGGACACTATTTCCATTAAAATAAAGCCCTAAATGAGTCCAATTTGTGGACTCATCAACCGCAGGTGCCCATCGTGGGTCGAGAGTTCAACTATTATCTAGATTTTTTTGAGTTTTTAGTTTTTGTTCGTTTCTTGTTCTAAAATTCTTCCGTGTGTTTTATTGGCCTTTTTTGGTACTAACTAAGCTTCCACAGGGAACATGGATCTTAAGCAAACTCCCACATACGCCACAAAGGGTAAGTCCAAGTCCGTAGCACCTTCTCAACGTCTTATCATTCAGGATAATGATGAGTACATTCCTCCAGCCACGAGGACCTCCCTAACTGCTCCCCGCACTAGTCAGAATAGAGCCCAACTGGTGAGTTCCGATGAGGTAACTGCCCCCAGTTTGAGGAGTGGGCCATACCGATCAGCTCACAAGTTGACTCTGAGTTGCAGTATGGCTAAGGTTCTAGCAACAACACAGCCTCCTCTTCTAAGGCTGATAGTACATGTGACATTCTAGTTCCCCCATTTCTGAGCTTGCAATAGTCTCTATGGATCCAAATAGGTGGTGCGTGATAGGCGAATGACCAGATATACACAGATACTCGCATGTTGAATGAGCACGAGAAGATGGCCAGACTTGTCATAGAGGAGCGTCGTATTCTCACAAGCAGCCTCCACACCACTCCGATCATCCATGAGCTTTTCCGGAGACACAGATATGAATGGATGGCATGGAGCCCAGAGTCCTACAGTGATGAGATAGTTTGAGAGTTCTAGGCTTCCAGATGGAGTCTCTTGTGATATGGCTGGCATGACAAATTTCTACAGATAGAGAGCGAGTTGAGTGGGTCCGGACTACTAGCTTGGGTATCAAGAAGGCGGCATTGAGATTCGCTGCAAAATTCTTTTGGTTGCTGGTGCGGAATCATGTGTCCCCTACTCTGGCGGACAATGTGGTCACATAGGACCGAGCAGTGATGCTTGCAGCTATGATAGCGGGGTTTGAGATAGACTTTGCCTGCATATATATTGTAGAGATAAATGAGAAGGCCTTCAAGGCCGCCACCACCTTGCCCTTCCCGTCCCTCATCTTCTTTCTATGTAGGGATTCATCTGTTCAAGTGTGGGATTGTCATATGTTGCTTAATGCAACTAAGACTCTTGATAGCGGCCTCATTCGAGATGATGCCAATGTAGCTGCACCTCATAGGGAGTCACAGATTGAGTTACCACCATTGGGAGATGATCTTGTTGTGGACGTGGAGCAGATGCAGATTGATGACACTTCCCTTCATACCCCTACAGCGGATGCCTAGGCTCCTCCATCGTCGGCCACTAGTCAAGCCCCCAACTACTCTCGAGCCACTCCTCCTTCTGGGTCCACTCTCGTTCCTCTAGCTCGAGTTCTAAAGCTGGAGACACAGATGGCCACACTATACATTAGGCCATGGATGCAATGTTTGATTGAGTAGTCCGAGGCTAAGAAGGAGCAACAGATGTATCAAAAGACTAAGGCCGTTCATAAGCTCCTGCACGCATTTGAGTTGCGAGTCTTGGAGAGGCCGACCCTGACTATTGATTTGTCTACCTTCCAGACATAGTTGGCCAGCCTTCGTGCCTACCTTGATACCCTCCTAGTGTAACACCATGACTTTTCGAAATGTTTCAACTAACTCGTATCTTCGTGGAAAGATAACGAGGATGGGTAATAAATTAAGAATGATGTGGTATGTCATATTTTAAGTGTTTGAGGGTTGTATTTCAACTTTTGAAGTTAGGTAAGTGGCAAAATAAAAGTTGGCGAAAGTTATCGTAAGTTCCTTTTTAAAGATTTCTCTGAGATTTGGGTCAAATGTCTCGAAGGGTTTGTCCAAACCTATAATAATTTATGGGGCCCACGACCTATCAAATTGAATGTCTACGAGTCTAGTTTCCAACGCATCAAACCATTTGTTCATTCGACTTCATAATGGAGAGATATTCTCATTTTCGCAAGACTGCGCAAACAAATATGTTAGGTGGGGCCCTACGTCCGTGGAACTTTTAATATATCATCTTCTTCAACTTTTCTTCAATTGTCTTAGTGAAGAACTAGAAAACTTAGAAAACCCACTTCTAGGATGAACCAAATTAGAGATTTTCTTGACCTAAGTCCTTGACGAAAGTTGTTCTACGCATTGAGCTCGTCATCATGGTATAATTTGTTTTATCAATTTCATATCATATCATACTTTGGTGTTGGGACAACAAGGGTTTGGACATATTTTAAGGTTTTGAGTTGTTTAAGGAACTTAAGATCAAGGTAGACCTTTCTTTCATCGACTCTAGCTTTGATAAGCCGCAAATATCAAATTTTGATGGAAATACATATTTTTTATCAGATTATCATGCTATCTTCTATTTTTGTCTGTTAATTAAGGTCCTGCCTTGATGTAGTGTCGATGGGGTTATGAGTAAAACTCGTTAGGCCTTGTGACTTTTGTGAAAAAGGTATGTTAAGTTTATTCCCTTCTTACGACATGTTTCCTTAAAGCTTAGGAGCAATGTAATGGGTTGTTATCGTTGTTATACTCGAAGCCATTATTATTGATTGTTGGATGCTCAAGTGGATATAATCCTCCCTTGTTCTTATTCAGTTAGTAGTGTCCCTATGTTGGACACGACTTAGAGGTTATCCGTATAGGTTGTTCATAGCTAAATATTGCTCGCTTCTAGCCTATTGGACTGTTATTGTTGCCCTTCGGGCTATTGTGGTTAGCTGCAAAAATGTGATCTATGCCTAAAAGGGTGATGTTCTGCCTATGGGGCTATATCGACGCCTAGAAGGGCTATGAGTTGCCTACGAGGCTATATTGATGCCTAGAAGGGCTATGAGTACCCTACGGGGCTATATTGATACCTAAAAAGGCTATGTGCTGCCTACAGGGCCATGTTGTTGCCTAAGAGGCCTATGAGTTATCTATAAGCTATATTGATGCCTAAGAGAGTTATGTGCTTCCTATAGGGCTATATTATTGTCTAATAGGGCTATGTGATTGCCTACACGGCTAGGGGACTACCGATAGGGGTATATAGACTGATTGGCACCTTCTGGGCTTATGGGGGCTTGGGTTGGTGGTTTTGTGTGCTGTTTGTACCTACCGAGCTTATGGGGGGCTTGGTTAGGTTGTTGTTTTATTATTTTTGATATGTTTAGATTTAGGAGTAGGTCAATACATTTATCTTATCCTTAATTTATTTATCGGATAACTCCTAGTATATTAGGATACATGTCTATAGTCTATTGCATTTCATACTCGATATATTATTTTGTATTGATGCCCTATTGTTTGGGGTACTACATTCATACTTCCAGGTCCCGACAGATGACCCAGTAGACCTCCTCAGCAACAAAATTGGCTTCTACCCGATTGGCTAGCCCCTTTCCTCCGGAGCGGCCAAAGTTGGGAGGTTTGTTAGCTTTTGTTGTACATATTTATATGGGTAGGATGGGGCCTGTCCCGCCAATATTTACTACTCTTAGAGGCTTGCAGACTAGTGTGTGGGTTTTATAGCTACGTTATGGCCATGATGATTTGTTGACAGGGGTCTTGCAGGATGATGGCTTAATTCTAAGCTAAGATATACTTGTTTGTTTTATTTATAGCGTGTGGTTTCCATGCACTACTAGCAAATTGTTCAGCAGGGTTAGCTCGAGCCTCGGTTTTGGCATTAGGAGCCAATTGTGCCCCTTGAATTTGGGGTGTGGCAAAGTTGGTATCAGAGCAACGTCGTATCCTAGGGAATCTGCAAGCCGTGTCTTGTAGAGTATTGTTTATAAATGTGTTGTGCACCACATTTGATGAGAAAGAAGCTATCGAGCATGTTAGAATGACTATCCTTCTTTTGCTCACTTTTTGCTATAGAGCGGCATCTTAAGGGTTGAGGTTTCTTGATTATAATTGATATTTGTATGCTGATAGAGATGACTCACACCAGATACACCATAGCTAGCCAGGGGCTAGATACAACTGTAGGCGAGGGTACCGGCAAGGTGCCACAGGTGGAGGTAGCCCATTGTGAGACATCTTCTCAGCCCCCTGTAGCTTCTTCGGCCCTTCAGGAGCCTCTGAGGGCTACAGGACCCTCGTCTCCACCAGCAGTACCATATCTAGTTCCTCCTATTCCATTTGATCAGGCTTTCAGAAGTGTAATATGTATGTTAGCAAAGTTAGTAGCTGCACAGCCCCAACTAGTTACGCCAGATGTTGCTGGACCTTCTGAAGGGCCTGGAAGTTCAAGATTTTGTTAATTTCTTGCCTTGAATCCTCCACGGTTTACAGGGACAGATCGTAGAGAGGACCCTCAGCTCTTTGTTGATCAGCTTCATAGGATCTTCAGAGTCATGCATGCCTCAACGACTTAGTTAGTTGAGTTAGTAGAATTTTGATTGTGCGATGTTGCGGTATTGTGATACGAAAGTTGGGAGAGATCTAGGGTAAAAGATGTAGCTCTACCCACTTTGGATAGATTTACATAAGCTTTCATAGATCACTGTTTGAATCGAGAGATTAGGGATGATCGGGTGGACCAGTTTCTGAACCTTAGACAAGGCAGCATGAGTGTCTGAGAGTACGGGCTGAGATTTCATTCATTTGCTAGATATGCACGTGCATTTGTCGATATAATGCATGACCGGGTGCGTAGATTTTTTGGGAGGACTTGACTCAGACTATATCTCAAAAATTCAGGCTTTTGCACAAGGAATAGAGGATCGCCGACATCTATTAGGCCACCTAGACTTCCAGGGAGATTTACACGGTGGTCCCAAACCCCGATATTCTATTAGGCCACATAGACTTCTACCTAAGCAATTCTAGGGTTGTAGATTTGATCGTCAGGGATACTAAGGCCCAAGTGAGGGTTTACGAGCATTAGGCTCTCAACAAAATAAGGCTTCGGGCCACGCTATGATACCCTTAGCGCGTTGCACTACTTGCGAAGGATGCATTTTGGGAGGTGCATGCAGGGTTCCATAGGTTGTTATTCTTGTGGGCCAGAGAGGCATGGGTGGAGGACCTGCCCGACCATAGCTTAGGGTGGTATAGGTCAGTCGACCGAGTCAGTAGTAGGTTCCTCCTCATCAGCACACTCTACAGGGCGTGGACCCCAGACTACAACATATAGAGGCAGAGGCGAAGGTAAAGAGAGAGCATCTAGTTCTAGTAGTAGCTAGAACTGTACGTATTCACTAGACGTCTCACACGACTCAGAGTCATCACCAGATGTTGTGACATGTGCATTGATTATTTTCTCCTATTGTGTTTATGCTTTGATAAATCATGGAGCTACTATGTCCTATGTTACTTCATTTACTGTTTGGAAGTTATGTATACTAGCAGAGTCATCATATCGACCCTTTATTATATATATACCAGTTGGTGAGTCTATTATTGCAACGAAAGCCTATCGAGGTTGCACGGTAGAAATTATCGACCATCAGACCTCTGTAGATTTGGTAGAGTTAGAGATGATCGATTTTGATGTCATTATGTGTATGGACTGGTTAGCGTCTTGTTATGCTAATATTGAGTGCCAGACAAAGATTGTTAGATTCCACTTTCCAGGAGAGGCAGTTTGGGAATGGAAAGGCGATACAACAATGTTAAAAGGTAGGTTTATTTCCTATCTTAAGGCGAGGAGGATGATTACTAAGGGTTGTATTTATTATCTTGTTCGTGTTCATGATTTAGATGCAGAACCACCAACTCTTCAGTCTATTCTTGTAGTTAATGAGTTTCTTGATGTATTTCCAAACGAGCTCCCTGGTATTCGTCCAGAATGGGAAATTAATTTTGCTATCGATATACTACCTGGTAAACAACCCATATATATCCCTCCTTATAGAATGACTCATGTTGAGCTAAAAGAGTTGAAGGATCAACTGAAAGGCTTGCTGAATAAGGGCTTTATCAAGCCTAGTGCTTCACCATGGGGTGCGCCAGTGTTATTCTTGAGGAAGAAAGATGGCTCACTAAGAATGTTTATCAATTACCGATAGGTGAATAAGGCGACTATAAAGAATAAGTATCCCTTTTCGAGGATCGCTGACCTTTTTTATCAGTTCCAACGTGTTAAGTGCTTCGCAAATATTGATTTAAGATCAAGGTACCACCAAATACCAGTTCGGGAGAAAGATGCTCCAAAGACAACTTTTAGAACCAGATATGGACACTTTGAGTTCTTGGTAATGTCTTTTGGATTAACTAATGACCCAACAGTGTTCATGGACCTGATGAATAGTATATTCAGACCGTATATAGACTTGTTTGTAATTGTATTTATTGATGATATTTTGGTGTATTCACGTTCAAAAGCTGAGCATGCAAATGATCTGCGAGCAATCCTTCAGGTTCTTTGAGACCAAGAACTTTATGCAAGGTTTTCTAAGTGTGATTCCTGGCCGGACTCTGTCTCTCGCTTCGGCCATATTGTATCAGATGCATGCATTGCGGTTGATACACAAAAGATTGATACCGTAAAGACTTGGCCCAGACCCATGACTCCGACTAGGGTTAGTAGTTTCTTAGGGTTAGCTGGGTACTACAGAAGATTTATAGAGGGGTTTTCTTCACTTTCAGCACCATTAACGAACATGACTCAAACATCAGCTAAGTTCTAGTGGACTGATGTTTGTGAGCATAGTTTCTAGGAGCTGAAGGACAGGTTGACATCATCGTGAGTTCAAGCATTGCCAGAGGGTTTAGAAGTCTATGTGGTGTACTTTGATACCTCTGGTGCTGGCTTGGGATAATGCAACATGGTAACGTTATCGCATATGCATCAAGGAAGTTGAGGAAGCATGAGAAAAACTATCCGACCCACGATTTAGAGTTGGCTACAATTGTGCATGTGTTAATGATCTGGAGACACTATTTGTATGGCGTTCGTGTTGACATCTTCACAGATCATAAAAGCCTTCAATATGTCTTTAGACAAAAGGAGTTAAATTTATGACAGCGTCGATAACTTGAGTTATTGAAAGACTCCAATGTGGATATTTTATATCATATAGGAAAGGAGAATGTGGTAGTCGATGCCCTTAGTCGAAGATCTATGGGTAGTTTTTCCTATTTAGGTGTTGAGAAGAGTGAGCTACCACGAGAGCTTCATCAGTTAGCTAGCTTGGGAGTCAGATTGTTAGAGGCAGACGATAGTGGGTCACAATTCAGGACCCAGACGTATTATCTCTAGTTGTAGAAGTAAAGGCACAACAACAAGAGGATCCTAGCATAGAGAAGCTCAGAGAAAAGGCTCGGGATCAGCAGTCTTTAGCATTTGATAGAGCAGGAGATGGAGTCCTTAGATATAACAGTCAATTGTGTGTTTCCGATGTTGCAGGGCTTCGATATCGGATTATGGAAGAGGCACATCATTCCCATTATTCTATTCACCCTGGTTCAACGAAGATGTACCATGATATTAAGGAGATCTATTGGTGGCAAGGGATGAAGAAGGACGTTGCTGATTTTGTGGCACAGTGTCTTAACTTCCAACAGTTATAGGTTGAGCTCCAAAAGCCCACTAGGCTAGTTCACGAGATAGCCAATCCTTTCTGGAAGTGGGAAGCAGTTAATATGGATTTTATTATAGGGTTACCTCAATCGCAACACAGGTTTGACTCTATTTGGGTAATTCTTGATAGAGTAACAAAATCAGCCCACTTCTTAGCAGTACGGGCTACTTTTACGCTCGAAGACTATGCAGGGCTCTATATTAGAGAGATTGTTAGGCTACATGGTGTCCAGTATCTATTATCTATCATAGAGGAGCACAAATTACCACTAACTTCTGGAAGTCCTTCCAGAAAGGACTGAGGACATATGTTAATCTTAGTACAACATTTAACCCTCAGACAGATGGACAGGCTGAGCACACAATTTTGACTCTCGAAGATATGTTACAGGCATGCGCGCTAGAATTCAAGGGAAGTTGGGATGACCTCCTGCCTCTTATTGAGTTTGCATACAATAATAGTTATCATTCCAGTATCGGGATGGCACCTTATGAGGCTTTATATGGGTGAAAATATAGATCCCCTATTGGATGGTTCTAGGTAAGTGAGTCAGGGTTGATTGGGTCCGACTTACTACAGCAAACTGTGGAGTAGGTTAAGCTCATTCGGGAGAGGTTGCTAACAGCTCAAAGCCGATAGAAGTTATACTCAGATGTACGATGAAGGGACATAGCTTTTTGTGTTGATGACTAGGTATTCTTAAAAGTCTCGCCTATGAAGGGTGTTATGAGATTTGGAAGAAAAGGCAAGCTTAGTCCAAGATTCATTGCGCCATACTGAATCCTTCGTAGGTAGGAAGAGTGCCTTATGAGTTAGAATTGCCTTCGGGGCTAGAATTTTTTCTTCCTGTTTTCCATGTATTGATGTTATAGAAGTGCATAGGAGACCCATCTCGGGTTGTCCCAATTGAGGATGTTCAGATCACAGAGGTGTTGTCATACGAGGAAACTCCTGTTTCCATATTAGATCGGCATGTCCATAAATTGAAGACCAAAGAGGTGGCTTCGGTTAAAGTATTGTGGAGAAACAAGAATAGAGAAGAGGTGACCTGGGAAGTTGAGGATGTCATGAGGTCCAAATATCCTCACTTGTTTTATACCTCAGGGTGATGGCATATCAGATTATATTAGTGCAGTAAGGTAAGATACCTATCTGCTTTTTTTATATTATTGCTTATTATTATTATTGTTGTCGTTGTATTTTTTGTCGCACTGTTAATGCGGAGCTATAGTGCTTAGCTATTTCTGTCAACCTGTGAGACTCCTAGGTTAGAATTACTGCATTTTAGGTTTATGGATAGTCACATTTACAAAGGATATGCTACCTAAATTTTGGCAACTCCTAAGGACTTAACCGTGTGACTCAGATTTTTCATTCGAGGACGACTGTTTCTAAGGGGAGAAGGATGTAACACTCAGACTTTTCGAAACATCTAAATTAACTCGTATCTTCATGGAAAGATAACAAGGGTGGGTAATAAATTAAGAATGATGTGGTATGGCATATTTTAAGTGTTCAAGGGTTGTATCTCAACTTTTTAAGTTAGGTAAGTGGCAAAATAAAAATTGGCGAAAGTTATCGTAAGTTCATTTTTAAAGATTTCTCTAAAATTTGGGTCAAATGCCTCAGAGGTTTTCTCCTGATATATAAAGATTTATGGGTCCCACGACCTATTAAATCGAAGGTCTACCAGTCTAGTTTCCAACACATCAAATAGTTTATTCATATGACTTCAGAATAGAGAGATATTCATATTTTTGCTAGATTGCGCAAGCAGGCACGTTAGGTGGGGCCCTGGGTCGGTGGAACTTTTTATATATCATCTTCTTCGACTTTTCTTAATTCTTCTTAGTGAAGAATCAGAAAATTTAGAAAACCCACTTGTAGGATCAACCAAATTATAGATTTTCTTGACTTAAGTCCTTGATGAAAGTTGTTGTATGCGTTGAGCTCGTCATCGTAGTATAATTGGTTTCATCGATTTCGTAGTATATCATACTTTGGTGTTGGGACACCAAGGGTTTGGCATATTTTAAGGTTTTGAGGTGTATTACGAACTTAAGATCAAGGTAAGACCCTTCTTTCATTGACTCTCGCTTTGATAAGACGCAAATAGTAATTTGCGATGGAAATACATATCTTTTATCGGATTATCGTGGTATCTTCTATTTTTGTGTGTTAATTATGGTCCTGCCTTGATGTAGTATCCAGGGGGTTATGATTAAAAGTCATTAGGCCTTGTGAATTTTGCGAAAAAGGTATGTTAAGGCTATTCCCTTCTTACAGAATGTTTCCTTAAAGCTTAGGAGCAATGTAATGGGTTGTTATCGTTCTTATACTCGAAGCCATTATTATTGATTGTTGGAAGCTCGAGTGGATATAATCCTCCCTTGTTCTTATTCAGTTAGTGCCTAAGCTATCATGGAAGAGTGAAAGAGAACTTGTTCTTCTTTGGGTCTTGTTGGCGATTGGGTAGTATGATCGCCCAAGTGACTTGGTGATGCACCAAAGTGCACTTGGGGTCGCCTAGTGGGCTATCCCCTTAGCCTAGATTCTGGAAATTTGTGAGGGCTAAGTTGGGGCTCGCCTGTTGGATTGGCGATTCGCCTAATAGACCCATCCATCGCCTAGTGAGCTGCCCTTTTAGGGAGCCTACTAGAAATTTAGGCGAGCCAAGGGCCCATTAGGAGTGTCGCCTAGTACCCTTGGTGAGCCAAGGGGTGCAAAGGGCGAGGTAAGTCGTGAAGACTAGTAAGTTTTGGGTTGAAACTTTAAGGGTCCTTAGTTCTTTTCCAATGTTGACCCTACATTATTTATTCCCTTCCTAGCAAGTATATAAGCTCATTAGACCTAAGTTTTCCTCAATTAAGTCATTCTCCCTCGAATCCAAAGAACACCCAAGTTCATTCCCTCCAAAGAATATTTCTCTCTCTAGAAACCTCCATTGAAGAAGAAGCTAGAACTTGAAGCTAAGGTCAGGAACAAAGGCTCCACTGCTAAAGGCTTGGGTAGGGATTTTATTAAAGATATTTTTAGCTTTTCATCTATGGGTTCTTGCACCCATAGAGTCCCCTAGAATTTCCCCTAATTTGTGAAGAAGAACCCCAACCTAAGCTAGGGTTACTTCCAAAGTGTACGTTTTAGATGAGTATGATTCCAATTGGTTGGCTAATACTTATATATGATTAATTTAGTGTTTATTCATGATATTATGAAGAATTTATTTGAATTCCATGATTAACCCTAAAAATCAAAGTACCGTGGGTTTATGCCTTTTGATGAGAAAATGATGATTCTTGATAAATTCTTTAGAATTGTTATCATGTATAGAACATAGTCAATAATACGAATATGAAATCATGAATTGAACAATAATTATGAATGTATGATAGACCATGAATTGTAATGATAGAATTTGGGACTTTATGGTGAATTATGCATAGAATTGCCTATGATTAAGGCTTCTGACTAATATGTCTTGTGATCTAGTCTAATAAGATGATTGTGGAGTAAATCTTGATAGTAGGGCTTCAAGTCATAATGTTGATCACTGGGGCTAATAGAATAGGTTTAGTATGATGAATAGCTTGCATATAAATGATACTCTAGAGGTTAGAGATGTTGTGGAAGGATTTTACCTACATGACCTATCTTGTACTAAATGAATGCATGTATGTATACTGTGAAAGGTCTTCTCACATAGAATGATTCTAGAATGAAAGGTTAATCACCTAAAATGAATCAAAGCATGTTAGAATAGAATAGCTTGAAGTTATGATATATGGCCCCTTCATGTATAGCTTGCTTATGTAGCATGAATTATAAGTTCTCATGGTAGCTTGGGATTGATGACCTATACTCTCCTAAGGGTATCTTGAACTAGTATTGCAAGGATTCTTTCATGGTAGCTTGATTTGGTTAGGCCAAGATCATTTCGTCGTAGTTTAGCATTGAGGATTCATACTCTCCTAAGGATAGCTTAGGATTAAGGATTCATACTCTCCTAAGGATAGCTTAGGGTTGAGGGTTCATACTCCCCTAAGGGTAGCTTGCATCATATTGAATATATGGTAGTTAGGTCTTGCCTAGTAGTATGTTATTCTTTGATAGACTTGATTGATAAATAGTAAGCATTGAGTAAGCTTGCCTAAAGAAGTACTTAGTGTGAGTGGTAGTATGGGATTCCGTTCATACATGGCACAAGTATGGCTTGAAGCTACTTACGAAGTGTCCTCTTATGTGATGTATGCTTAGCTCGTGTTGTTGCTCTAGTTGCCTTCCATGATATGATTGACTCAAGATGATAGTTCCTTGTCTTTATGAAGTAGTTCAAGAATGAAACTTGTGATTAGTAAGCATGTGTAGAGTGATATCAAGATATGCTTAGTGTGAGTGGTATTATGGGATTCTACTCATGCATTGCACAAGTCTGCCTTGAGGTTACTTAGGAGTATAAGTGCTCTTATGACATGAAAACCTAGGTTTTGACTATGAATGTGTACTATGCCCAAGAATGACCAAAAATAGGTACTTAGCTTGGAAGGTATTATGGGATACTATCCTTGCCTTGCACAAGTATGCTTTGAGGTGGCTTGTGAAGTACTTCTCTTGTAATATGAAAGACTAAGGTTGAAGAATGTAAATATGAAAAGTCTAAGTAGAGACTATGCCATGAATAAGATTTATCTCCTATGCTCATTAACTATGTCTTATGTTGACTTGTGATGATATGATGCTTATGTTGGACATTATGCTATGATTATATTATTGTCTCTTATGCTTATGTCTTATGTTGACTAACCATTATAAGATGCTCTTATGATGTTGTGCTAGTTTTCATACGTGGTACATTTTGTTCTAATGCATATTGCCTACATTCTAATCAAATGTAGGGTTTCATAGATTGAGTTCCTTAGAAGGCTAGGTTTCTAAGGAGCAGGAAGAGTTGAAGGTTTTGGTGAGTCCTTATAGCTTCAAGGACAGACCCATTATTTCTTTATGTCATTTCCTTATGTTTTAGACATGGTATGGGCTTCGTCCCAAGTCTTTTATTCAAGAGTTTAATAGATGGTTTGAGACAAAGTTTTAGTAAAGACTTCCGCTTGGTTTGAGACAAAGTTTTCGATTGTATGATTTTAAAGAAGTTTAAAATTTTCCAGACTTTTCTAGTATCTTATGTTATGATTATGCTAAGGGCTTGTATGAGAACCTTCGGGGTCAAGTACGCCATGTTACGTCTAGGGGGTACCCCTGGGTCGTGACAAACTTGGTAATTAGAGCACAAGGTTTAGAATAGTTCTAGGATTGTCTCAAACCACATCTAGTAGGGTCTTGTTCATAAATATGAAGCGCGCCACATTTATGAATATGAGGCTATTGGATGCTTAAGAAATCTTACTTATTCTTTCTCTTAGTCGTCCCATAAAGTTTGGCTTTACTAGGCCCTTCTTCTAATCCGTGCCCTATGGTTTTTTCAGGGTAGGGCTAATGCTAGGAAGGATGATGAAGACAATAGAGAACAAGAGGTTCCTCCCGAAGTTCCAAACCAAGCTCTTTCTCAAGCTCCAAATGACCCTCCAATTGAGAATGTCACTCCTGTGGAGCTTAGGGCTTCTATGCAATTGTTGGCTCAAGCCTTGATGGTGCAACACAATAGAGAAGTGGTGGCTCCGGCAAACCCAATAAGGGGGATGGGTTCTTCTAGGGTAAGGGAGTTTTTTAGGATGAATCCTCCGGAGTTTAGTGGCTCCAAGGTGGAAGAGGATCCTAATGGGTTTATAGAAGAGGTTTATAAGATACTTGCTATCATGGGGGTGACTTCTATAGAGAAAGCAGAGCTAGCTGCTTACCAATTAAAAGATGCTGCCCAAACATGGTATGAGCAATGGAAAGATGCTAGGCCGGTAGGAGCGGGCCCAATAGAGTAGGAAGTCTTCAAACTAGCCTTTCTTAATAGGTTCTTTCCTCAGAAGTTGAGGGAGACTAAGATGGAAGAGTTCATCAATCTTAAGCAAGGTAACATCAGTGTCAAGGAGTATGCCTTGAAATTTACTCTTTTGTCTAAGTATGCTCCATCCATAGTGCCAAATCAGAGGGATAAGATGAATAAGTTTTTGTTCAGTGTGTCTGACATGGTAGCCAAAGAATGTCGTACGACAATGCTTGTTGATAATATGGATATCTCACGCCTCATGATTCATGCCGAATAAATGGAAAAAGAAACTCAAGGAAGAGAAATCTAGGGAGAAAAAGAGGTCTAGGATGGATGGTGATAAGTCATTTCATAATGGGTCTGATGGTAATGGTCGTTATAGGAATCGACAAAAGTTTTTCAGACAAGTGTAACAACACGTAAATCTAATAAGTGAAACTAGAGCCTAACTAGTGTGTCTTTAAGTTTGGTCTGATGTTTGAAGTGGTTTAATGACATTCTGAGACATGGTTGAGGGATTTAGGGGTTAAACGTCAAGGTACGACTCCCCAAGGACCAGCCTAAGAGTCCTTGAGGAGGACCCTAAGCCTAACCCTATAGACCCCTCGAAACCAACAAGTTTCCCAAGTTTTTGTTGAACTATAGAAGGGGACCATGCCCCGTATACCAAACCACGACTCGTGGTCTTGATCCATAGGTCAAGGGCCACATTTGCAAGTTGCAGCCCCAGACCACGGACCAATATGATGGTCCGTTACTGGACTCACGGTCCATGAATCACAGCCGTGGTTTGCACCTGTGTGACTGTCAAATATCTCGGCCTAGTGGAGGGTGAACTGGTAAATTCACCCTAAGTCTTGTTTGGTTGCGGGACGGTTCTAATTAGTTATTTATGGTCTTTTAAAGGTTTCTAATGTATTAAAACACATTTAGACCTCATTATTTCAAAACCACAAATCAAAAACCTCCCCTCCCCTCCAAAAGTTCTCTCTAGAAACCTCCATTAGAGGTGAAGACTTCAACCTCTCAAGGTCAAATCTTCAAGTTTTTCAAGGGATTTTCGTGGGATTCTTCTTTAAAAGGTATGGTTGTCTTCATCCTTGACATATTATCTTTCAAGGAGCCAACTTCAAAGTTATTTCAAATCTTCAAAAATTTCCCCAAAAACCCTAGTTTTCAATCTATGCATGGGTTCGATTCAAAATAATATCTAAAGGAATTATTGCATTGAATTGTGAATTAATTGTGCATTTAAAGCTGAATTAAGATGTTTTCTTCCTAGAACCCATGTTTTCCCTCAAACTCCTATGTTGTGATTTGAGATTGGGATTTGATTGATTATGCAATATGTGAATTGTCTATGTGTATATGGATATAGAATGTTGAAATTATGTTATTACTCTTTCCTAAATGTGTTGATTTAAGGTGTGTGGGTGAATGTGATCCATGAACCATGAAGGGCAAGTCATGATCAAATTACCTATTGAAGTGGAATTGTGCTTGATCTATTGATCCACTTGAAAGGTGGAGGTGTTTATTTACAATGTATAATGATCATGTTTAGATTTTAATAGTGTTATTATTGAAAGTATATTCTCTATTGACACTCATGAATGATGATGATTGGATGTGAAGGGTTCTATAATGTAATGTTGTATATCTTTTATTGGTAGGATTACTCATCCTTTTCTTGTATAATTGAAGGTAATGATTGAAGTAACTTGAATTGGTAGTCTTAGGCATCCTTTTCTTGTATAATGAATGTATATTGACTCATTGTCTTAATGTCTTGAATTGGTAGACCTAATGTTGGTAGACTTTCATGAATGAATGAATGATGAAGTATTCTAGGCTAAAACTTGGATTGGTAGAACTAATGTTGGTGGCCTTTCATGAGGAGTCTAGGAACTAGTGTGATGTTAAACCTTGAAACGGTAGGCCTAATGGTGGTGGCCTTCTTATGTGAAATGATGAAGATAGAAACAGTACACCTAATGGTGGTGACTCTCTCTAGGAAGATCAATGAGCTATCTTTAAATGTACCTTGATATGGTAGACCTAATGGTGGTGACCTTTCATGTGTAATGTTCTTTGTAATGTGATATTGGTGGCCCTCTCAAGTATAATGATGTAATGTGATTGAAATACTCTATGGGAATGTAGGCTAAGTACCGAGTGGATATGGTAAGTTGCAAACTCTCCCAATGTTAGGCTAGGGTTCCAATGAACATCTTCCTATCCCATAACTATGTGCCCACATAGGATATTAGCTAGTGGATTCCATCCAAGCTAATGTTACCGGTCTTTCTTAGGCAAGAAGACCACCTCTTTACGGTGTGGGGTTACATGACATCGGATTCCATGTCTAGTTCACATGGTCTATGTCGGTTAAACCCTTATTCCCATCATGTGAGATGTGCATTATGGTTTCTTGAGGAGTTCTATGAAGTGTGGGTGGTAATATGGGATGCCATCCATGCATTGCACAAGTAGGCTTTGAGAGGGTCATAGTGAGTTCTCTAAGTCTTAATGACTATTGTATGAAAGTCCTCTAAATGATATTATTGAAGAATACTAACTCTTAAATATCTAAATGTAAAGGATGCATACTATACTTAGATTGTATTATGAGTTACTTCCTTGTTATGACCTATTGTATATGAATGTGCCTTGCCTATGGTGATTTCAAAGGAGTACTTGGTGTGAGTAGTAGTATGGGATGCTACTTGCATATTGCACAAGTATGACTTAGAGTTGTCTTAGGTAATGGTCCTTATGTGATGATATGACTTATGTAATGTTTATGTCTTGTGTATGAGTTTTGCGTAAAGATGGAAAGGTTGAATGGTAAGTTCACTTTTGGTGATCTTAAGGTGGTACTTTAGTGTCGATGGTGGTATGGGACGCTATCCATACATTGCACAAGGTATAGCTTGAGGGTTACTTGAGGTGAAGGTTTAATGTGAAAGTAAGGGTTTATATGTGATTATGTTCTAATGTGGTTAAATGACTTGTATATATTTGTTATGTCTTATATTATGCCTCTTATGCTTATGTTCAGGAAGGTTTTATCAAAATGTCATGTATCATGACTTTAAAATAAAATGTCTGTTTTAAGCATGTTTTTGCATGGCTATCATACTTAGTACTTAATTTGTTCTAACCCCATTCTTCTTCATGTTTTTACTACAAGTGTAGGTTCCGGCAAGTTGTTACTTCTCTCTAGTGCAAGTGCTTGGATTGATATTCTTCCAAGATCAAGTGGTATGTCCTCAGAGATCGAGGTCAAATACTTTTAGAAGGTTCTTTTATTTCATGTAATAGAAAATTTTAGTCCTTTCGATTGTAAAGGGCCGTGTCCCTACATTAGTTTTCGAGTCATTGTTTAGATGGCCATGTGAGACGTAGACTTCCGCTGTGTTTTTAAATGAAGCTTTTGGATTGTTTTGGATTTAAATATGTTTTATATTCCGCACTATTTCCATGTCAAATGCAATGAATGCTATGGGGCTTGTATGAGACCCCTTCGGGCTCAAGTACGTCGTGTCGCATCTAGGGGATAGCCTTGGGTCGTGACAACAAGGCTTTTCTAATGATCCTAAGCATAAGGATGCGAGGGTGTCTAATCCTAGGACACAAGGGAAAAGTAATGAGTCCCTATGGCCCAGTTGTACTAGGTGTGGTAAGAGACATGAGGGTAGGTGTTTGGCTGGTAGAGAAGATTGCTATAGTTGTGGTGAGAGTGGCCACATGAAGAAAGATTGCCCAAAGGCAAAGGCAACAATAAGTGAGGGTAAGTGAGTTTCCTCTAGTGGTGGGGATGTGGAGCCTCAAAAGAAGAATAGGTTTTATGCTCTCCAATCTAGAGAAGATCAAGAGTGATCTCCTTATATCCCTTCCGATATATGTTTCATGCTTTAGTAAATTTGCGGATTTCGTGTCTTTAGTGACTTGTTATGATGGTCTTGAAGTTGTCTATTGTATTAATGATGCTTCATTGTTGCTTTATGTTATGAATTATGTTTATAAGAGTTTGTGTAGGCTTACTCGCAAGGGGGAGAGAGTGTGCGTATCTAATAAGGCCATTATGTGATTGTATGTTGCCATGATTTCCTTATATGCATTGTTTTCCTCATGTTGTAGTACATTGAGTAAAGTTGCATATAGACTTCATGAGATGATTATATAAGCATGCTTTAGTTTGGAGTTGAAAGATTCCTCCTTAAATAAATAACTTTTGTGAGTAAGTTGCATTTAGGCTCCATGAATGTATGTTGAGCATGTTTTAGCTAGGAGATATTAGTTCCTCCTTGAAAAGGAATGGATATAGAATTTCTTGCATTTTGGGTTGTTAGATGTAGTTCCTACTCCCTTGTGTTGCATTAGGTATGTTTAGCTTGGATTTGAAGTTTTCCTCCTTGGTTGGGTGCATTTAGATGTATTGCATGCATGATGGGCTGCTAGTCTAGAGTCGTTTCTTGTAAGAAGTGTTTAGAATCGTCATTCGAGGACGAATGTTCCCAAGGGGGAGATATTGTCATGCCCCGGAAACTAGTAGACCAAACTAGAGCCTATACCTAGGATTCTAAGGTTTGATGTATGTGGATTAGAGTCACGGATGAGACTTCCCGTGCATAGAATGAGGGGTTTAATGGTTGAACGTCAAGGCACGTCTTACACCCCGTGATCTTATAGACTAACCTAGGACTTAGTATGTTAGGTTGTCAAGCCTAGGAAGCGGGCAAGGGCATAAGCGATCAAGGAAGAGTGAAGGACAACTTGTTCTTCTTTGGGCCTTGTTGGCGATTGGGCAGAATGATCGCCCAAGTGACTTGGTGATGCGCTAAAGTGCACCTGGGGTCGCCTAGTGGGCTGTCCCCTTGGCCTATGTGCTGGAAATTTGTGCGAGCTAAGGCAGGGCTCGCCAGTTGGATTGGCTATTCACCCAATAGACCCCTCCATCGCCTAGTGAGCTGCCCTTTTAGGGAGCCTACTGGAAATTTAGGCTAGCCAAGGGCCCATTAAGCGTGTCGCCTAGTGACCTTGGCGAGCCAAGGGGTGCAAAGGGCGAGGTAAGTCGTGAAAACTAGTAAGTTTTGGGTTGAATCTTTAAGGGTCCTTAGTTCTTTTCCAAAGTTGACCCTACATTATTTTATTCCTTCCTAGCAAGTATTTAGCTCATTAGACCTAAGTTTCCCTTAATTAAGTCATCCTCTCTAGAATCCAAAGAAAACACAACTTCATCCCCTCCCAAGAATATTTCTCACTAGAAACCACAATTGAAGAAAAAGTTAGAACTTGAAGCTAAGGTCAAGAATAAAGGCTCCATTGCTAAAGGCTTGTGTAGGGCTTTGATTAAAGTTATGTTTAGCTTTTCATCTATGGGTTCTTCCACCCATAGAGTCCCCTAGAATTTCCCCTAATTTGTAAAGAAGAACCCCAACCTAAGCTAGGGTTACTTCCAAAGTATGAATTTTAGATGGGTATGATTCCAATTGGTTGGATAATACCTATATTAGATTGATTTAGTGTTGATTCATGATATTATGAAGAATTTATGTGAATTCCAAGATTAACCCTAGAAATCAATTTATGTGGGTTTATGCCTTTCGATGAGAAATTGATGATTATTGATAGATTCTTTAGAATTGTTATCATGTATAAAACTTAGTCAAGAATAATATTATGAAATCATGAATTGAACTAGAATTATGAATGTATGATAGACCATGAATGTATGATAGACCATGAATTGTAATGATAGAATTTGGTACTTTATGATGAATTATGCATAGAATTGCCTATGATTAAGGCTTGTGACTAATATGTCTTGTGATCTAGTCTAGTAAGATGATTGTGGAGTAAAGCTTGATAGTAGGGCTTGAAGTCATAATTTTGATCACTAGGGCTTATAGAATAACTTTAATATGATGACTAGCTTGCATATAAATGATACACTAGAGGTTAGAGTTGTTGTGGAAGGCTTTTACCCACATGACCTATCTTGTACTAAATGAATGCATGTATGTAGAATGTGAAAGGTCTTCTCACATAGAATGATTCTACAATGAAAGGTTAATCACCTAAAATAAATCAAAGCATGTTAGAATATAATAGCTTGAAGTTCTGATATATGGCCCCTTCATGTATAGCTTGCTTATGTAGCATGAATTAGAAGTTCTCGTGGTAGCTTGGGATTGAGGAACCATACTCTCCTATGATTTGTTTGAGTTAGCATTGCAAGGATGCTTTTCATGGTAACTTGAATTAGCGTTTGTGGGATGCTATTAATGGTAGCTTGCACTAGAGTAGACATGGTAGCCTAGGATTCAGGACCTATACTCACCTAAGGGTAGCTTGAACTAGCACTGCAAGGATGCTTTCATGGTAGCTTGATTTGATTAGGCCAAGACTATTTCATGGTAGCTTAAGATTGAGGATTCATACTCTCCTAAGGATAGCTTAGGATTGAGGATTCGTACTCTCCTAAGGATAGCTTAGGGTTGAGGGTTCATACTCCCCTAAGGGTAGCTTGCATCATATTGAATGTTGCATGGTAGCTAGGTTGGAATAATTGTATTCTCCCTTGGATAGCTTGGATTTCATGATAGTGTGTTTTCTATGGTAGTTAGGTCTAGCCTAGTAGTATGCTATTCTTTGATAGAGTATAATGATAAATAGTAATGTCATGCCCTGAGAGCGCCCCCTAGACGTGACCGGCGTACTTGACCCCGAAGGGATCGCATACAAGCCCTTAGCATAGTCATAACATAAGATTATAGAAAAAGGGGAAAATTTAAAACTTTCTTTAAACATACAATTGAAAAGTAAATCATAAAAGCGGAAGTCTTTACTAAGTCTATGTCTCAAAACCATCTATGAATAACATGATTAAAAGTCATTGGGACGCAGCCCACATAAAGTCTAAAACATAAGGAAAGACATAAAGGAACATAAAGGGCTTGTCCTCGAAGCTATGAGGACTCACCAAATCTTCAAGTCTTCTTGCACTTAGGAACCTAGCCTCCAAGCAACTCAATCTCCCAAAACCCTACATTTGATTAGAATGTAGGCAATATGCGTTAGTACAAAATGTACAAAGTGTGAAAGCTAACATACCAACATAAAACATTTCAAATGGTTAGTCAACATAAGACATAGTCATAAGAGATAATAATATAAACTCCAATAAGATAACATAACATCAAAAGTCAACTTAATGCAACATATATGAACAAAAGAGCTAAATCATACCTATAGCATAGCCTTACTTAACCATCATAATTACAATAAGCCAATTCTAACATCATAAGTATCATATAAGAATTGCAAGTCAACATAATACATTCATAATTTCCATACTTCAACCATTAGTCTTCCATATTTAAGAGAACTTCTTCACAAGCCACCTCCAAGCATACTTGTGCAAGGCAAAGATAGCATCCCATAATACTATCCAAGCTAAGTACCTTTCTTTGGTCTTTCTTGGTCATAGTCCACCTTCATATTCAAGACCTAGGTTTTCATGACATAAGATCACTAAGTAACCTCAAGGCACACTTGTGCAATGCATGTGGGGCATCCCATAATACCACACACACTAACCATATTCTTAGGATCACCATATTCATATTCATCATTTCTAAGTGTCACTATTGACCTACTTCATATTGAAAAGGAATTATCAACTTAACACAATCATATCATGGAAGGCAACTATAGCAACAATCCAAGCTAAGCATACATCACATAAGAGGACACTTCATATGTAGCTTCAAGTCATACTTGTGCCATGTGTGAATGGCATCCCATACTGCCATTCACACTAAGTTCTTCTCTAGGCTAGCTTACTCAATGCTTACTATTCATAATTTCAACTATCAAAGAATAGCCTACTACTAGGCCAGACCTAACTACCATGGAAAACACTGTATCATGCAATCCAAGCTATCCTAGGAAGGATACAAGTATTCCAACCTAGTTACCATGCACCCATTCACCATGGTGGAAGCTAACCTTAGGGGAGTATGAATTCTCAACCCTAAGCTATCCTTAGGAGAGTATGGTGTCTCAATCCTAAGCTACCATAAAATGGTCTTGGCCTAACCAAGTCAAGCTACCATGAAGGCATTCTAACAATGTTAGGCGAAGCTACCCATAGGAGAGTATAGATCCTCAATCCTAGGCTACTATGCCTATACTAATGCAAGCTACCATGAAAAGCATCCTACCAATGCTAATTCAAGCTAACCTTAGGAGAGCATAATTCCTCAATCCCAAACTACCATGAGATCCATCATCCCAAGCTACCATGAGATCTACCATCCCAAGCTACCATAAGATCTACCATCCCAAGGTACATAATTCAACTATACATGAAGGAATCAGAAGGCTCAACTTCAAGCTATTCTATTCTAACAAGCATGATTCATTTTAGGTGATTAGCCTTTCAATCTAGAACCATTCTATGTGAGAATACCTTTCACATTCTACATACATGCATTCATATAGTTCTAGGTAGGTCATATGGGTAAAAGCCCTCCACTATAACCCTATCTATGTTATGTACCAATTCTATTCAAGCTAGTTAATCATATTAAACTTACTCTTTATGCCCTAGTGATCAACATTATGACTTCAAGCCCTACATTCAACCTTTACTCCACAATCATCATACTAGTCCAGATCACAAGACACCTTAGTCTGAAGCCTTAGTCATAAGCAATTCTTAAGCATAATTCATCAAAAGTTCCAATTCTTAATCATTTCAATTCGTATTCTATCATACATGCATAAGTCTAGTTCAATTCATGATTTCATATTTCTATTCTTGAATAGGTTCTATTCATGACAACAATCCAAGAGAATCTAGCAAGAATCATCAATTTCCTCATATAAAGGCACAAACCCACATACTTTGAAAATTAAGGTTAACCAAGGAATTCATATAAAATCTTCATAATATCATTAATCAACACTAAATTAATCATATAAAAGTATTACCCAACCGTTTGAGATCATACCCATCTAAAATCCATGCTTTGGAAGTAACCCTAGTTTAGATTGGGGTTCTTCTTCACAAATCTTGGGGATTTCTAGGGGAATCTATGGGTGGAAGAACCCATATATGAAAATCTTAACATACCTTAATCAATGCCCTAGCAGAATACTAAAGCAATGGAGCCTTTGATCTTGACCTTAGCTTCAACCCTAGCTTTTTCTTCAATGGAGGTTCTTCTTAGAGAGAGAAATATTTGAAAGAGGAGTGATTTGGGGTTTTGAATTCAGTCTAATGTAAAGTGACTTAAACTTGGGGGGCTAAGAACTTAAAGAGTCTATATATGTGAATAAAAGACATACAAAATGACCCCCACTTAAACCTAGTCGAATAGGATTTTACCCAAATGTCCCTCACTTGGCAGCCCCGTCCCAGGCACCACGGCTACTTGTAAGGTCCGTGGTGGTTCCCGTGGTCCCTTTACCAGTAGCTCCCCAACTTTCCAAGACCCTCTAACACCCTAAACCACTAAGGCACCTTCACGGGCACTTTGATGGGCCGTGGTCAAGCAAACACCTCATGAACTTGGGGCAGTGTCTTGGCCTCTTGTCCTGGCCTCCCAAGTGTCTAGGGTATCTCCAAGGACCCCTTCACGGACCGTGGTCCACACCACTGGTCGTGAAGGTGGTCTTTAACCCTTGGGTAGTAGCTGCAAGGTTAGGGAGCCTTGGCCCTTTGGCTTAGGCTTGCCCTTTATCTCTTATGGTCATTAACTATGTCTTATGTTGACTTGTGATGATATGATGCTTATGTTGGAGATTATGCTATGATTATGTTATTGTCTCTTATGCTTATGTTTTATGTTGACTAACCATTTTGAGATGCTCTTATGATTTTGTGCTAGCTTTCATACTTGGTACATTTTGTACTAACACATATTGCCTACATTCTAATCAAATGTAGGGTTTCAGAGATTGAGTTCCTTTGAAGGCTAGGTTTCTAAGGAGAAAGAAGAGTTGAAGATTTTGGTGAGTCCTCATATCTTCGAAGACAGACCCATTATTCCTTTATGTCATTTCCTTATGTTTTAGACATTGTATGGGCTGCGTCCCAAGTCTTTTATTCAAGAGTTTAATAGATTGTTTGAGACAAAGTTTTAGTAAAGACTTCCGTTTTATTATGAAAATGTTTCAATTGTATGGTATTAAAGAAGTTTTAAACTATCCGTACTTTTCTAGTATCTTATGTTATGATTATGCTAAGGGCTTGTATGAGACCCTTCAGGGTCAAGTATGCCATGTTACCTCTAGGGGGTACCCCTGGATCATGACAGTCTAGGGCTATATTGTATTAGATATAATGTGTTTTGTATCATGTTTGCAGGAAATAAGTCTGGACTCTAGTTGAAGGAGATAAAAGCTGAAATTTTGCAGAATGAGCAACCCACGGAGTGACCAATGGACCGTATATCCTTTGGTGGTGCGTCGTTGGGCAGGGGTATGTGGAGCATCAGGGAATTGTGACTAATTGTAGAATTATGAAGTGACTGACGGACCATAGGTTGAACCACGGGCCATTCTGCACATCCATCGAATGGGTTCAAAGAGTTGAAGTTAAAGTTCCAGTACCTAATGAAAAATCCTAAGTGTGGAGCCACAGAAAAGGACTCAAGCACCGTAGGTCGACCCACGGTCTGTCCTGCACGTCCGTCATTGATTATCTGAGAGTGAAGGTTCCAGTACCTGTTGAAAAGATGCTAAGTGTTGAACCACAGAGGGTGACCTACAGACCGTAGGTCGACCCACGGTCCATAGGTCGTGTCGTCGACAGAAACCGCATCCAGACTGCTTATTTCCTTTTTGTTTAGGATATGTTTTTCTATAAATACGGAATGTAAACCTCATTTTTGGGGGCTAGACATTATTGTTTACTTTAGTTCTTGGTATTTTGTGGAATTAACTTGCATATTTAACAATTTGATTTCCAAATTTCATTTTACAAGATTTTGACTTTGAAATTCAATTGGAGATTTCAGGTTTTTTCTACTCTAATCATAAGTTCATGAATTCTCTTTATCAAAACATGAATTGTGTTCTTTCAATCATGAGTAGCTAAATACATAACTAGGTTTATGGGAACCATGAGAAATTAACAACGTATGGATAATAATTAAGTAATTCTTGAATAGTGTTGATGCATGTATTGGTAATTCTTTCGCTTAGAAGTCTTTTTAACGAGTCCACACATTAGAATTCACCTCGTTGCTACTTGCCAGACAAAGGAGTTAGTTAATGAGAAAAGAATTAACAACAGAAATTTAGTAGATTCTATCTAATAGTCTAATGTCAATTGGTGCGAGGGTGAAAACTAAGTCATACATTGATGTGATGTCTACTTTGAGGTAAATATAAGGGATAGCAAAGTATACACTCGTAACCGAACCAAGGTGCGTAATGGAATTCCCTATTTGGAGGACCAATCACTTAGGCATACCTATCTTACCAACTTTTCATGTAAAACACTAGGAAATAATTACTATTATTATGATTACCACGTTAAAAGCTTATGGGGAACACATACACCCTAGTTTCTCTTTTATATTGATAATCAAAAGCTTGAATCCTACTCACTTGTTACTTGAGCAACAATCGGTTATTTGCTAACACAAAACCACCCCTCCCCCCTTACTTGTCTAAAAAATAGTTTGACTAAACGAATATAATAGTGAGTTAAGTTTAGGTCTGAACCATATTCCTCGTGGGATCGACCCCAACCTACAATTTGGGTTCTTTATTTGACGACGACCACTTGTACTTCTATAGGGAGGTGTAATTTGACCAGAAATCAAATGGTTGGATGCTGGAGTCATTTACCCCATCGCAGATAGTAGTTGGGTCTGCCTTGTTCAGTGTGTACCTAACAAAGGTTGGATTACTGTGGTACCTAATGCGAAAAATGAGCTTGGCCTGATGCGGCCATTGACTAGATGGAGAGTATGCATGGACTACCACAAATTGAATGCTTGGACAGAAAATGATCACTTCCCGATGTCGTTCATGGATTAGATGCTGGATCGCCTTGCTGGTAAGGGTTGGTATTGCTTTCTTGATGGGTATTCAGGTTATAATTAGATCTCCATAGTTCCGGAAGACCAAGAGAAGACCACCTTCATTTGTCCTTATGGGACTGTTGCCTTCAAAAGGATGCCATTTGGGTTGTGTAATGCTCCAGCGACCTTCGACAGTTGCATGATGTCGATATTTTCAGATATGGTGGAGGACATTATTGAGGTATTTATGGATGATTTCTCTGTGGTAGGTGACTCGTTTGATGGTTGTTTGATGCATCTGGCCGAGGTAATGAAACGGTGTGAAGAGTTCAATCTTATGCTCAATTGGGAAAAGTGCCACTTCATGGTGAATGAGGGGATAGTTCTTGGTCATCGGATTTCTGAGAAGGGTATTGAGGTTGATAGAGCTAAAGTTGAGGTAATAGAAAAGCCTCCACCACCTATCTCTGTTAAAGGTGTTAGAACTTTTCTTGGGCATGCAAGCTTTTATCAGAGGTTTATCAAGGATTTCTCCAAAATTGCACACCCAATATGCAAACTACTCGAAAATGAGTGTAAGTTTGATTGTGATGATGCTTGTTTGAGAGCATTTGGAGAGTTGAAAGTAAGGCTAGTTGCCGCACCTATCATTATTGCACCGGATTGAGGGCAACCATTTGATGTGATGTGTGATGCGAGTGGAGTGGCGCTTTGTGTGGTATTGGAAAGAGGTGAGAGAAGATTCTTCATCCGATTTACTATGCCAACAAAGCTCTGAATGTGGTTCAAAAGAACTATACGGTAACTGAAAAGAAACTCCTTGTTGTGTTTTTCGCATTCGAGAAATTTTGATCCTACTTGCTTGGTACTAAGGCTATAGTGCATACTGACCATTGTATATTAAGGTATCTGATGGCTAAAAAGGATGCAAAATCGAGGTTGATTAGATGGGTATTTTTGCTTCGAGAGTTTGCTTTTGAGGTGAAACATAGAAAAGGGATAGAAAATCAGGTTGCTGATCATTTGTCCAGATTAGAGAAGGAAGTTATGCTCAAGTTAGGATATGGGACTGAAATTAATGACGCATTCCCAGACGAACAGGTATTGACTGCTTCCTTTGATCTTATCCCTTGGTTCACAGATTTTGCTAACTATTTGGCAAGCGATTTGGTTCCATCGAATTTATCATTTCACCAAAGGAAAAAGTTTATGTGTGATGTGAAGAAGTTCTTTTGGGATGAGCCTTACTTGTTTCGTATTTGTGTTGGTAGGATTATTCGTCATTGTGTGCCCGATGTGAAGATGATGAGTATACTAGAGACGTGTCATTCATCGCCTGTTGGTGGGCATCATAGTGGTATTAGGACTGTTCATAAAATCTTGTAGTGTGGGTATTACTGGCCTACCATCCACCAAGATGTTTATGATTTCGCCATGTCTTGTGATCGTTACCAAAAAGAAGGAGGAATCTAAAGAGGCAAGAGCTACTTATGAATCTAATATTGGTGATTGAGTTATTTGATGTTTGAGGCCTTGACTTCATGGGTCCATTTATGAGTTCACATGGAATGAAGTATATTCTCATTGCGGTTAACTATGTATCTAAATGGGTGGAAACAGTTGTGTTTTCAAACAATGAGGGTAAGAGTGTCACCACTAATATACCATGAGTTTTACGGTATTTCTAATACATTTTACTTACAAGTTGTGTGTGTCTAGGGCCTTTTTGTATTGGTTTTTATGTGTTTTTATCATATTTTGCAAGAAAGATGTTCAGGCGCGGAAGTAAAGAGACAGCTGAAAGAAATGCAGAAAAAGGGCATTCACGGAGGTGATCTACGGACTGTAGGTCCATTGACGGTCTGTATGTGATAGCCGTAGATCAGCAAGCAAGGCATGGAATGCAAATGAGGGAAATCTGACCAACTGTGGAACCACGGTGGCCATTTACGGTCTGTAGATTGATTTACGGATCGTACTGTTGATCCGTAGGTTGATACTGCGAGGGTTCCAATACCTGATTTTTGAAGATTCTAAGTGTGGAGCTATGGAGGGGGAGTGACGGACCGTAGATCGATCTACGGTCCTTACTACAGTTCCGTCGGTTGCTTTAGAGAAGCTAATTTTTGGAAGCTGAAATATTTTCTAAGTCCAGGCGGACGGAAGGGACTTACGGACCGTAAATCCATTGACGGTCCGTAAGTTGGTCCGTTAAAGTTAAGTCTAAACCACTTTCCTCGTGGGATCGACCCCAACCTACAAGTTGGGTTCTTTACTTGATAACGATCGCTTATGCTTCTTTAGGGAGGTGTAATTTGAGTGTTTCAACCGCATTTCTGAAAAAGATTATCTTCTCCAGATTTTGGTAGACCTAGGGCAATTATCAGCGATGGAGGTTCTCACTTTTGTAATAAGTTGTTCAAGTTGTTGCTAGAGAAATATGGAGTTCCTCACAATGTAGCTACTCCTTACCATCCGCTGTCTAGTGGGCAGGTTGAAGTGTCAAATAGAGAGATAAAGCAAATCCTTGTAAAGACTATGAACACCAACAGAACAGACTGGTCAAGAAGGCTTGATGATGCTCTATGGGCCTATCGCACCACATTCAAGACTCTCATAGGTATGTCCCCCTACCAACTTGTGTATGAAAATTCATGCCATTTGCCGGTAGAGCTAGAGCATAAGGCCATGTGGGCGCTAAAGATATTGAATTTGGATTGGGGTGCCGCATTGAGTCAAAGAGTTAATGACATGAATGAGCTTGATGAGTTTCGCCTAAAAGCATATGAAAGTTCAGCCTTGTACAAGGAGAAGATGAAGAAGTATCATGATCAAAAGATTGAAAAGCGTGAATTTGTCGTGGGTGATCTGGTGGTTTTATTCAACTCAAGGTTGTTCTTTTTTCCTAGCAAGCTCAAGTTCAAGTGGACTAGGACATTCAGAGTCACTCAAGTATTTCCACATGGAGCGATAGAGCTCGAGAACAAGGAGGGAACAAGGTTCAAAGTGAATGGGCATAGAATCAAGGTCTATATGGGGAAGTTGGAGAGTGTCCAAGAAGTGATAGAGGCCTACTCTCTAGATGAAGTCTGATTAATCAAGGTGTATGCGTCGTGCCGCGAAGTTAAAACAAGCGTTGCTTGGGAGGCAACCCAAGATGTATAATCTAACCAACTATAGGTTTTTCTTTTCGAAATAGGAGTTTTCTTCTTTTATTTTAATTTTGTAACTCTTTAGATAGGTATTTTATTTTTGTTTTAGTGTTGGCTAGATATAAAATAGGGTCCGTGTCTAAAAAAGTGTCCAAAAAAATGTAAAAAGATAGTCCTAATGGTTGCTACGTGTGCAGGGACGAAAGGCAAAATCTGTCGAAAAAAACAATCGTGTAGTGGTGTATGGACACCATCGACGGTCTACTGGTCAATCCATGGACAGTGAATGGCGTACATAGATCCTAGGTAAGTCCTCAAAATTTTCTAAGTGTCAGCGTGAACTATGGACCCTATCCACGGTCCGTAGGTCGACCCACGAACCGTCGAAGGGGTCTCGTGGGTCAAAAATTAGGGTTCTGCCGACCCAACCTGGACTCCTTTTAAATAAAATCCTTTAATTTTAAACACTTCCCATGTCCATATCTTCCCCCCCCCAACTGTTTTTCAACATTCTTAATCCCCCCTAATCACTCTCATAACTCTCATATCACCCCCTCCCGATAACTTTCCCAGATCCCATAATCCTCTTATTGTGTCAAAAATCACCACATCTTCTCCCCAAAGCGATCTCACAATCTGGGTTCGGTGTCCACGATGGTTTAGGAGTCTTCACAGTCAATCACACACTCACCATTGTTGTTTACTTGTAAAGGTAAGTTGATTTCTCCCAAAACATTAAACATTTTCATAGTTTCAAATTGAAATCACAACAATGAACATGACCTTGGGTTGTTAATTTCATGTTTGAATGTTTAATTATACACAAGAAATATCCTTGGTATGATGGTAAGTAAGTGTGTAGTTAATTAAAACTAATTAATTCAAGTTAAAAGGTCTAGTTGGATGTTTTGACTTAGGGTTCGTAGTTTGGTACTTTTAAAAGGTTGAATTATGTGTATTCAGAACCATAAGGATGATAAACTACCATATATTGTGTTCAAATACATGATTAGATCAAGTTTGAATGTATAATTGTTAATGTTATGTGCTGAAAGTGAGTCAAGTTCTGAAACCTGGCACAGAGCTGACCCACGACTCCCCGTCCACAGACCGTAGGTCGAGTCCATAGGTTAGTTGCACACAAATTTCTCACTAAGTATCGAATCACTGTGTGGACTACGGTCTATATTTCCATCAACGGACAATTCTGCACATCTGTGTTTCCCTTATCAGAGACCCAATTTTGGGTACTCTGACCTACGGACTATCGTTCCATCGACAGATCGTAGGTGACCACCGTGGGTCGACAGTTCAGCTACTATCCAGATTTTTTTTTAGTTTTTTGTTTTATTTCATTTCTTGTTATTAAATTCTTCTATGTGTTTTATTGGCTTATTTTGGTACTAACTAAGCTTCCACAGGTGATGAGTCCACAAATTGGACTCATTTAGGGATTTATTTTGATAGAAATAGTTTCCTCAATTGCTTATTTTGTCTTAATATTTGATGAAAACTCTTAAGTTTCAGGTATTTGATGTTTTAGTGGAAGAATGGACATTTAGGCGCGAAAAGGAACAAGAAGGCTAAAAAGAACGAAGAAGCTAAAGCCTGAGCATCGCCAAGCACACTTGGCGATTCACCGAAGGGATTCACTCCGCCCTTTGTTCTAGTACGCGAAGCCCTGAAGGAGAAGGATCAAAGAGGCGATGAAAGGAGCAGTCGACACGTCGCCGAATATTTTTGCGAAACAGTACTATACCGCCCAATGGTCCAGAACGTGAAGATGCTGAAGGCAAGCACGAAACGGTGATGAAACAGAAGAAGGGCGAGTCGCCGAGTCATTCGGCGACATCGACTAACCTAGCCGAAAGATCCGCCAGCACTATTTTTTGAGGTCTATAAATACTAAACTTGTTATTAATTTTTAAGAGTTGAGTTATTCTTATAATTTTCAGAATAGAATAGTACTTTTTTGGGATATTTTTCTCTCAAGTTTGGAGAGGGTTTTGTGGGAGACTTGAAGAAAAAAGGATTTCATCTTCCCAAGTTGAAAGTGGGTCTTCTCCATTCTTTTTCCTTTGCTTAAATCAAGGTTTAATTTCTTATACCCATTTAATTTTAGTATCATTTTAGCTGTATTTTGTTATTTCTTGATGTGTGGCTAAAAACCCCCATTCTTAGGGCGTGATTTAGCAAGTATTTGTTGATATTGTTGTTGGGTCTTGCTTGCTGATAGGTTAGATGTATTTTAATGGTAATTTCACCTAGTGGTTGTGGTTTAATTTAATGGGTTTGTAGTTGCAAATACAGAACCACCCATGTGTTTTCGGATTGCCATAGAGGGAGGTCGCGAAACCATGACCACTAGACTGATGGCCTAATGAGTGGGTCGACATGAGGTTCAGCCCGAGAGGGTGAGCCCTAGTCCCATATCCTAACACTCAGCTCGAGAGAGTAAGTGGGGTAAGGCGTAGGCTGGCGTTCAAGCGGCAAAGGGGTGTTCGAGAGGAACGCAATTGAAATGGTGTAAGTTGCCCGACAAGGAGCTTATTTCCTTTTAAAGCTTAGCCTAGTGACTATTATCTTGCAAATTTCCTATCGAAAGCATGTACCCAACGATTTATCACAACTTGTATTGCGTCACACCCAAAGAATTTCCCCCATACTTGATTTTCTTGTTATTTTTTGTTGTTTTTACTACTTTTGACAAAACCCCCAATTGATATTTGACACTTTTGTGTCACCTCCTTTAATTTAAAATGTTTTTAATCCTTAATGTCTTTAGCTATGACTAATTAGAGCTAAATTTTATTTTTCTATTAATTCTCAAAACCACTCCCTTGGGAAACGACCCCAACCTTTAGTTGGGTTACTATATTATTGACGATCGTAGACACTCGTACCATAGGTTAGTGTTGTTGGTCATGATAAGCATCAAAATGGCGCCGCTGCCGGGGAGTGGTGTTACTTGAGAATTTTTAGACTAGTAGAATTTTTGTTCTTCTTAGTTGTACTGTCACTAACTTTACTTTTAGTTTTATTTTTCGTTGAATTGTCCATTTAGATGAGCATGGTTGAACAAAGTAGTGGCAAATCGGTCGAAATGAACTAAGGAGTCCAAAAGGACCTCACGCTGACCAAACTGGCATCTCAGCTAAACGACTTGGCCACCAAAATTTTAGAGGTGGAAGTCCAATGCAATAAAAGAGGGAAGTACATACCCTTTCTTGAGCAAAGGAAGTCTAGAAATGGGGAGAAAAATTGTGTCGAAGACACACTTCAAATCATTCTACAAAAGATCACTGATCAAGATCAAGTGTTGGAAGAAATGAAAGAGAATATTGAAGTGTTGAATCAAATGATTGGATCTCATTCTAGATCAATCAAGCTAATCAGGTCATTCCTGAATTTTGTAGTGCCTCATCTCCACCCAAATGATATTGGGGTCAGCTAGTGACACCAGGGCTAACCCCAATAGCAGAGAGTGAGACAGAATTGTGTCGTGCCACGACGTAAAATAAGGCACTTCTTGGGAGGCAACCCAAGGTTTTACTGCTTTTAATTATTCTGTTCGAATAATGGTGTGATGATTTTGTAGGTTAAAGTGAGAAAGGTGTTGAAAAATGCAAGTCGGCGAGCCAAGGATCAGTAGGCGAGTCACCGAATCTATCAGCGATTCTGACTTAGTCCGCTGTTGGGACCCCAAAATAAGGGATGTCCTGTAAAACTCGGCAAGGTAAGTATTTGTTCGGTGCGTCGCCAAGTTGATCGGCGATAAGACTAACGTCGTCGAATGACCGAGAATTGAACGGAACTGAATGGTTATATAAAGGCAAAAGGTCAAATTGTTTGAATCTCTCACTTTCCCTCATCTCAAACTCCTTAAAATCACACCAAAGGCACTTTTTCTTAGATTTTTACCTCTCCATTAGTGTTTAGTTGGTGAATAGTGCTTGGGATCGGATCTCTTTGCTGCCTAGCATTTCAAAAGGCAATTTGATCGGCATCAAAGGTTATCCCATAAAACCCCAAATATCTCTTAAAAGCTTTGGCACTCTTTTGCAATTGTAGTGTCAGGATGATGTGTGTTGGGCCTCTCTGATAGAAATAGGTTGATATGCTATGTATAAATCAAACTTAGTTGCCTGAAATATTTTAATAGTCGAATGCCTTGTTGTTTGTGCTTTAATTTGATTAAGATTGCAATGGGTGTTGCTTGATTATCATTATAGTGGTTGGGTAAAACCTAAATGGCCCACATTTGTGCTAAATAACAAATTTTCTCAATGAAGGAATGGGTGACAACATTCTTAAGGGTGATCTAGTTAAATGGCCAAAATTTGGCAGGACCGGAAGAAGTCTGAGTATTTCGGGATGATGGGAAGTGTGGGTCTTGTGTGAATTTCGTGTATGCATGCTTTGATTTCGTTTCCAAGGCTTGTAAGGTTGATTCTAAGAAGTGGGTTGAAAAATAGGCACGTCGAACCATTCGGCTAGCTGGGTCGTGCTAGCAAAACGATTCGGCGGTTCGCCTACTAGTCTTAGATTGCCCATCATTCATGTCCATAAATCTGAGAGATCTGTAACTTTCGGCGGACACATCTGTGGTCGCCGAAGATAGTCAGCGACTTGCCAATAAGATTTTAGACCACCCTTTTTGCATGCCCCTTACACTCTCTTTCACTTTATCTTTTGGCGGATAACCTTGTCATCGGTGAAAGTAGTCGGTGACTCACCAAATAGGCTATTCACCGCCAATTTGCCTAAAGTTTAAGCAAATCCTTCCGGCGAGCTGGACCTAGCTCACCAAAGAGGTTTGGCGACTCGCCAACTAGATCGGCGAGTCTTTCTGCAAAAATATTCTATGTGGTTGTGTTGAGTTTTGCCTAATCTCTTAATCTTTTGTAGATATGGTACGCATAAAGTTAAATGAGCCACCGCATAAAAAGGTAAAGGGAATTACGATAAATAAAGGAGGATCACGTCCTTCACAGAAAAGAAAGCAAGATCTCCCACCGGGAGATAAAGGCAAATGAAAGAAGCATATCGCCAAAAAAGGGTCAGCTATTGAGCTAGATTTCTCTGAGCCAGATGATGAACAACCCTTGATCCACCGACAGAATAGGCTCAGAGATAGACGTCAATCCATACCCACCAGAGTTCCATCAGCCGTAACTCCTCCTACTATTGAATCAGTTCCCGCTCCGGCACCACTTCAAGTGGCCCCTGCATTCCCCGTAGGTTCCCCTCCACCTAGATTGCTGAATAAATTGAAAGGCGATGGTTTACTAGCCATTCTAGAAGAAAATTTACTATCTGTGGAGGATTTAAAAGGTAAGCATGCTGAGGTTCTTGACACACTCAGGTATCATGAGTTCGAGAAGTTCACTAGACCACGAGGCTCTTACATCCCTTCCTAGATTTGGGAATTCTACTTAGCCAATGGGGAGTTGGTCCCGAAAAATAAGAAAAAGGCTAGTGAGTTTCGACTGGTGAAGTAAGTTATAGTCAGAGGCAAGGAGGTGGAGTGTCACATCGAGCAAATTAATGCTATATTGGGTCGACCGCTGCACTCGGTACTGCCCTATCAGGGTTTGCCTATTGTTCTGTCCTTAGATGACTTGAAGGGTTGGCTAGCTCCGATGACCTCTAACACCACCACGAGGTGAATGGATATAGGAGCTCAGATTGAGAATAGGGACATGAACATTGTCTCCTAGTACTGGTTTGGTTTCATCAGCAGCACTATCATGCCATCCCAGAACAAATCCATTCTACATCATCCTAAGGTTGTTTGCCTTGGGTCTATCATGGCTAGAAGGAGGATCGACTTAGGACTACTGGTTTCACAGAAGATAGCTGTGAGAGCCAAACAGACGCAGACATCTCTGCCCTTTCCTGTTCTGGTCACTGAATTATGTCGGCGTGCTGGAGTACCCCGAGATCCTGCTAGCGATATAGAGGTCACTCTATCTTTCTCCACTGATATCGGGCGTATAGAGGCATAATTTACATGAGAGGAGGATGACATGAAAAGAGCAGCCTCATCAGATACTTCTCCAGAAGTCAATGTTGACTCATTATCAGCAGAGACAACTTCGTCCATCCCGGCCTCTAAGCACTCAGGTATACCAGCTCCCTCTTCTTCGTCCTCATAGGTTCCAGGTGTTCCGTCATCCTCCCAGCCTGCCAGGATCACTCATGCCATGATCCTGAAGATGGGGCAGTTGGCCTATTCAGCTGATGTGAGAGCTACCCGACTGGAGAAGTCTATTCCAGGGATGATCGACAGAGCCATACTAGCAGTACTTACCCCACTTCGAACCTCTGTTGATGCCTTGACAGTGAGAGTCATTGCTTGAGAGAGCAGACAGAGGAAAGCCTCTGAGTTAGCGGCTTTCAAAGCCGAGATCGCGAGTTTGAGGAAGGACGTACACTATCTGAAGTCTGCTGACTTGACTTCACTAATAGAGAGGGCAGATGATGAGGATGCCCCTGAGACTACCGAAGATATGCAAAAGGATGGCACAACACATGTAGAGTTGGATGCATAAACTGACGAGGAGTTGATAGCAGATGAGAGATAGCTAAGATGTGAGCATATTCAGAGATCTGCCAGATCTAGTAGAGACAGTTATGCAGCCGGTGATCCAGCCATTGCCGATAGAGATGCCCACAGCAGCTCCTAGTGGATCTGGCACTGCTTTACTATCTGAGACTACTCCGGGCACTGATGCCCCAACAGATAGAGAGACTGTGTAGACAAGACCTTTCTCTACCCTCCTCTCTACCTTGCTTACATTTAGTTTTGGATACTTTTATTTGCATTTGAAGACAAGCGCTCTTATTTGTGGTGGGTTGAGGCCCAACTTGTTTTTCTTGTTTCTGATACTTGTGTTTTGGTATACATTTGGGTTATCTATTCCTTTTGTGCTGATAATTAACTACTTTGCGATTGTTTGAGCTTATGGCTCTCTTTTGGGTTTAATTGCAAAATAATTTTGACCCTTTCAAAAAATTTTGAATTTTCACACATTTTTTCCACCCTTCGTGAGTTTAATGTCGCTGTTCTTTCGTAAAAATTTGAGTCTCAGTTTCGATCAATACAGATGACTTGAATAGTGCTCTCAATTGAACAAACATGAATGTACGGCTACGATGAGGCCAAATAAAGTTGCATAGACAGTATGTGAACTCTTTGCATCTCGTTTTGATTAGCCATTTATCGAATTGATTCTCTTGTAATGACCGTTGGACAGTAGCGAAATTGTGTAGTCTTGTTTGACTTCAGTGTCGATGCCTTGTGTGATTAGCTTGCTTTGAACCATGCGTGAATAAACCTAGAATTTGCCATGTTAGTCAGATTGATTTAGAAAGGTGTCCTCTTGAAATGATCTTAGGCAACTTCAAAGAGTGTGAGCCAAATTTGACATATACCTCTTTTGTGGCGTACCCGTGAGCGTGTGAAACTCTTTTGAACACCCTTTGGGCCTTACCTTTCTTTGGAAGAACATTGATGAATGCTAGAACTTGCTTGACCTACTACATATAATCCTCTTGATTTGTGGTTAAGCAAATAGCCAACTTAGGCCAAAAGTGCAAGAAAAGTCCCCCTTAACCCATGGTGTTGTAGAACAATGGAAACCCTTATATTAAAAGAAAACTGTAGAATAAAGTACAAAAGAAATCGGGTTACCCAGCAATCCATGAAGGTGATTAAAAAGATGACTTAGAAGTACTAGAAAAAGAATTGATAAACGAAAAGAAGGGAATGTCTTGAGAGTACCACATCTCACGAGGAAGAAGTCACTGAGCCTAAATGACCATACCTTTGCACTCATCTCTATTACAAGCCTTAGAAAGACCTTTTTGATCTTGAATAAGCCGAATAAAAAGTCGATTGGAAAATAAGGGCAAACCTATGGGTGAAAATATGCATTGTGTTCCTCGTTTTGAGTGTAAGCATTTCATCTGATTCCTTATCTTGAATTGATTAACCTCTGTGTGTGAATATGGAATCATTTTTTATGTGAGGGCATTTAGATACTTTTTGGTGAGATTGAACTTTCACAATTAGCAAGTATTGCAAGCATGAGAATCTTTGGTAATTGTGTGTCATGAATTGAATCTTTAAGTGCACAATTGATCCTTGCATAACTAAATGGAGTCTTGTTGTGTGCATTCATGATTGAGTCTTGTGTAGCACTGTTTGAGACACCCTTTTTGAACGGCTGAACTTAAGTTTGCTTGAGGACAAGCAAAAGTTTAAGTTGGGGGTGTTGATAAGTCCACAAATTGGACTCATTTAGGGCTTTATTTTGATAGAAATAGTGTCCTCAATTGCTTATTTTGTCTCAATATCTGATGAAAACTCTGAAGTATCAGGTATTTGATGTTTTAGTGAAAGAATGGACATTTAGGTGCAAAAAGGAACAAAAAGGCTGAAAGGAACGAAGAAACTGAAGCATGAGCATTGCCAAGCACACTTGGCGATTCGCCGAAGGGATTCACTCCGCCCTTTGTTCCAGTACGCGAAGCCCTGAAGGAGAAGGACCAATAAGGCGATGAAAGGAGCAATCGGCGTGTTGCCAAATATTTCCGTGAAGCAGTACTATACCGCCCAATGGTCCAGAACGTGAAGATGTTGAAGGCAAGCATGAAACGACAATCAAATAAAAGAAGGGTGAGTCACCGACTCATTCGACGACATCAACTAACCTCGCCGAAAGATCCGCCAGCACTATTTTCTGAAGTCTATAAATACTACACTTGTTATTAATTTTTAAGAATTGAATTATTATTATAATTTTCATAATAGAATAGTACTTTTTGGGATATTTTTCTCTCAAGTTTGGAGAGGGTTTTGTGGAGACTTGAAGAAAGAAGGATTTCATCTTCCCAAGTTGGAAGTGGGTCTTCTGCATTCTTCTTCCTTTTCTTAAATCAAGGTTTAATTTCTTATACCCATATGATTATAGTATCATTTTAGGTGTATTTTGTTATTTCTTGATGTGTGGCTAAAAAACCCCATTCTTGGGGTGTGATTTAGCAAGTATGTGCTGATATTGTTGTTGGGTCTTGCTTACTGATAGGTTAGATGTATTTTAATGGTGATTTCACCTAATGGTTGTGGTTTAATCTAATTGGTTTGTAGTTGCAAATAAAGAACCACCCATGTGTTTTCGGCTTGTTCTAGAGGGAGGTTGCCAAACCAAGACCACTAGACTGATGGCCTAAGGAGTGGGTCGACATGAGGTTCAGCCCGAGAGGGTGAGCCCTAGTCCCATATCCCAACACTCAACTCGAGAGAATGAGTGGGGTAAGGCATAGGCTGGCCTTCATGCGGCGAATGGGTGTTCGAGAGGAACACATTTAAAATAGGGTAAGTTGCCCGAGAGGGAACTTATTTCCATCTAAAGCTTAGCCTAGTCACTATTATCTTGCAAATTTCCTATCGAAAGCATGTACCCAACGATTTATCTCAACTTGTATTACGGTCACACCCCAAGAACTTTCCCCCATACTTGATTTTCTTGTTATTTTTGTTGTCTTTACAACTTGTGACAAAACCCCCAATTGATATTTGACACTTTTGTGTCACCCCCTTTAATTTAATATGTTTTTAATCGTTAATGTCTTTAGCTATGACTAATTAGAGTTAAATTTTATTTTTCTATTAATTCTCAAAACCACTCCCTTGGGACACGACCCCAACCTTTTAGTTGGGTTACTATATTATCATCGATCGTAGACACTCATACTGTAGGTTAGTGTCATTGGTCACGATAAGCATCAACAGGTACCATGGCTCTTAAGCATGCTCCTATATACGCAGCGAACGGAAAGTCCAAGTCCATAGCACCTTCTCGATGTCTTATCGTTGAGTATGATGATGAGAAACATTCCTCCAGCCACCAGGACCTCCCCTACTTCTCCCCTCACTACACGGAGCAGAGCCCAGCTGGTGAGTTCGAACGAGGTCACAGCCCCCTAGTCTGAGGAGGGGGCCAGACCAATCAGCTTATAGGCTGACTCTGAGTCGTAGTCCGGCTCTGGTTCTAGAGGAAGCACCACCTCCTCTTTTGAGGCTGATAGTACGGGCGAAATTCTAGTACCCCTAATTCTGAGCTTGCACCAGTTGCTACGGAGACAAACAGGTGGTGCGTCATAGGCCAATTCCAGATAAACACAGATGCTCGAATGTTGAATGAGCACAAAAAGATGGCCAGACTTGTCACAGAGGAACATCGTGTTCTCACAGGCAGCCTCCACACCGCTCCAGTCATCCACGAGCTTTTCCAGGGACACAGATGTGAATGGATCGCACGGACCCCAGGTTACTACAGCGAGGAGATAGTCCGGGAGTTCTATGCTTCCTATGCGGCCTCCGTGAGGAACTGCATCACCAAATGAGCTAAGCCCGCAGCTCATCCTCCACTCGAGTCAACCTTAGTGCGGAGCTTTCCAGTTGATATACCATAGGTCACTCTCCACAGGTTTATCTATGCCCCGGACCACACTTATCCCATAAATACAGCAGAATTTGACTATCGGATGGGCATCATTCAAAGCATGGCATTTCAGAGGAATGCCAATAAGAGGGAGTCCTTTGTGAGACGGCTGGCATGACAGATTGATACGGATAGAGTCCCTCCGTGGGTGGCCTCTTCTGCATGATTTCAGCACTCATCACCATCAACTGCATTACACACGTATTTCATGCAAACATAATACAAAACACATTATTTCTAAGACAATATGGCTTTAGACACACACAACTTCTCAGTGAATTACATCAAAAATACTGTAAACTCACGGTATATCAACACCCTCAACTAAAACTTGTTGTTTATCCTCAAGCAACACACTAAACCTCTAAACGACACTTATGTAGAAGCATAAATATAAACTCAAGAAATCACATGGCCTTTTCAATCCATCCTATTTCCATAGTGCAAATCTCTTCATTTAGACTCAACAAGTTAACTCATACAGATCAAAACATGACATAGATCGACCAACAGACATCACAACATACAACTTTTACAATCAGCAAGGTATCAATTCTCCAACAATGAAACTAGTGCCCTCACTTCAAAATAAATCTTTTTTCACACACAATAGATATGCCTTTCAAGTTTTTAGGATTCATTCAACACTCACGCTTAGAAGTGACTTCAAGTACAAGTAGTGCTCAATACCATAGGCTTGCCCTTATTTTTACTGCTTAGACTCTCGAAACTAGTTGCTAGGATCACTATAGGACTTTATTAGCTTGTAATGTAGGCTCAGAGTAAGGTATGGTACATTTGGGTACTTTTTAGTGACTTTCTGCCCTTCTTGACAGTACATTGATTTTTTACCACTCTTCTCAACCTATTTTTGACATCCTTTCATTGTATTTTCTTTCCTTTGAGGTTTTCAGCACAGATGTGACTTTTGGCTTTATTGCTTTCATTTTTGACTTTCTTCTTTTTCTTTCACTTCATTTTTCTTTATATTTTTGAGCACTTTTTTTCTTCTTTTGCACATAGTCACATCTCTTTCTTTTTTGTTTCTCTCTTCAACACGAAACTCTTTTCATACCTTTTCTCTTTTGGTTTCCTTTTTCACAGCCACCCTCAACTTAGGCTTTTGGCCTAAGTCAAGGGGCACATGTACAAGGAAGGACCGGGGCCAAAATAATTATTTTAGGGAAGGTGATTTAGGTGAATTGAAAGAAGTGGTCTATATTAGGCTCAAACATTTGGATCAAAGGGAACATTGATTTCATTTTGTTGGATCATTTCAGGCTTGAGTGGACTTATTTGAACAAGGGTCTATGATCATTTCCTAACTTCTAGCCTAGATTTTCTTAGCAGGACCAATGGGGCAAGTTCTAGATTGGCACACACTGTATGAAAATTCAAGCTTTCCTCACACACACTCGGCACATTATTTCATTATCAGATTATTCAATTACCCAGTTAAACTTTTAGCTTAAGTCATGAGGTCAAATCGGTTCCTTATCATGTCACATTGAGATCCAACACATTCAACTTATCAAGCCTAAAGATCTAGCACATTTCACACTTTTTGGACGGGGATCATATTTTCATGCTTTTTACCCACCATGCTTTCATTTTTCAAGTTACTTCTACAAATACATTCCTAAACATGCCAGTTCAACAGAAATTAATATAGTCTCTTGGGGGAAAAGAACACAGGTAAGAAAACGCCAGGAGAGAATTATGAGTTGGGTTACTAAGACTTCACCCTATCACTCACAATCCATTTACCCCACCCCCAACAAAATAAAGTACAATTTTCCCCAATGCACAAAACCAAAGGTAAAACAGAGACTGAAGCAAACCTGTGGCGCATATAAGCCGAAGACATCTCATAAATCAGGTGGGTCCAGTTTCCCGGAGCCCACTGGATCAACACTATGAACAACATCAGTAGCGCTCCCATCAACTATCTTAATACCTTTAGTAGTGCTCAGACTGGCGAATGGGCCAACACCTATCTCCTTGGCCCGCTGATGTCTCTTTTCCTCCTCTAGTAATGACACCCTTGTGGCCTCCTCCAACTGCTACCGATCCTTCCTTCTCAATCTCTGATCCTCAACATCATCTGAATTACGAGTGGAGCGGGATGCTTCCCAGCGGCACATGAAGAATCCGGTGGTGACATGGAATCGCTAAACAGGGCAAACATCACCACGGTAGCATCCTCCTCTATAGAGGCAGCCGCTGGTGCAGACTCAGGAGGGGTTAGGAGGGTAACAAGATCGGCACGAAGTTTGGCCATCTCTATATGGAAGGTAGACAAATTAATTATTAGGGTCGGCCTCTCCCAGACTCACAACTTGAATGCGTCCAGGTGCTTATGAACGGCCTGAGTCTTTTAGTCCATCAACTGCTATATCTTGGCCTCGGACTGCTTAATCAAATATTGTATCCACGGCCTAATGTGTTGTAGTAGTGTGGCCATCTGTGTCTCCAGCTTTAGAACTCGAGCTAGAGGAACGGGAGTGGACCCAGAAGGGGGAGTGGCTCGAGAGAAGCTAGGGGCCTGACTAGTGGCCGATGACAAAGGAGCCTGGTCATCCGCTATAGGGGCTGGAGGGGGAGTATCATAAACCTTCAGCTACTCCACATCTGCAGCAAGATCATCTCCCAATGGTGGTACCTGAACCTGTAGCTTCCTACAAGGTGCATCTATATTGGCATCATCCTGAATGAGGCCGATATCTAGAGTCTTTGTTGCATTAAGCAATCTGTCACAATGCCACACTTGAATAGACGAATCCCAACATAGGTAGAAGATGAGGCACGTGAAGGGCAAGGTGGTGGTGGCCTTGAAGGCCCTCTCATGGATCTCTACAATCAATATGCAGGTAAAGTCTATCTCAAGCCCCGCTACGATGGTTGTAGCCATCACTACTCGGTCCCATGTGAACGCATTGTCTACCTGAGTACGGGACATACTATTCCGTAGCAGCAACCAGAAGAATTTTGCAACAAAGCTCAGTGTCGCCTTCTTGATACCCAAGCTAGGAGTATGGACCCACTCAGATCGCTTCCCATCCATAGCAATTTGTTGTGCCAGCCATCTCACAAGGGACTCTTTTTGATTGGCATTCCTAAGAAATTCCCCGCTCTGAATGATGCTCATCCGATAGTCAAACTCTAATGCATTTATGGGCAGAGTGTGCTTTGGGCCATAGAGAAACCTGCGGAGAGTGACCTCTGATATATCAATTAGAAGGCCCCACACTAAGGTGGACTCGAGTGGAAGTTAAGCGGTGGGCTTTGCCCGTTTGGAGATGGAGTTCCTCATGGTGGCCGCAGAGAAAGCATAGAAATCCTAGACTATCTCCTCGTTGTAGGACCCTGGGCTCCGTGCCATCCATTCGAATTTGTGCCTCCGAAAAAGCTTGTGGATGACAGGAGTGGTGGAGACTGTGAGAACACAACGCTCCTTTGTGACAAGTTTGTCCATCTTCTCGTGCTCATTCAATATGCAAACATCTGTATATAACTAGTATTGGCCTGTCACGTACCACCTGTTTGGTTCTGTAACAATTGGTGTAGGCTCATAACAGGGGAGTACTAGAATGTCGCCCATACTATCAGCTTCAGAAGAGGAGGCGTCGCTGTCGGGGAATACTGCTTTTAGATTAAGGTTAACTACATTACTTAACTTTAGTCAAGTATTTCATTATTTTACATTTTATTTTGTTTTTGGTTTCTACAGGTTTATACTCTAGAGTATTCCAAGTACACGACGTCGAGGTAAACCATTGACCCCCTACATTCTTCAGTTAAGCAAAACTTTAGGAAAAATGAATAATCAAGGGGTCCAAATAAATCCAATCGGAGAGAATCTATATGATGGAGTAAAATTGCATCCTCCTGGGGTTGTTAATGTGCAAGCTCAGGTTCATGATGGAAATCTTATCGGAGATGCACAGAGAGTGCAGAATCCCCTAGCAACGAGGTTGCGTGATAACTACAAGGTTGACTTCAATACAGTTGAATCAAAAGGGCCCATTATTCTTCCTCCTCTACCTCCAGGACATACATTTGTGGTGAACAGTAGTCTTATATAGATGCTTACAGTGAGAGGGTTGTTTTCGGGGTTAGCTTTCGAAGATCCTCATGGTCACATGGCTAAATTGAGAAGTGTCTGTAAGAGTTGTGTGGGGCGATCAGAGTTGGATGTGGATGTCATAGGGCTGAGAGTGTTCCCTATATCATTGATCGGTGATGTTGCGGTGTGGTTTGCTGAGCTTCAATATAATTTAATTCATACATGAGACCAATTGCATTGAGTGTTCATGGCGAAGTAGTTCCCAGTGTCCAAGAAGCTTAACCACATGGATAAGTTGAATAATTTCATGCCACTACCTAGAGAGTCTGTGAGAAGTTCTTGGGATAGGTTAACTCCGTTCATCAAAAGTGTTCTGAATCACCGCATAGATTATGAGTCATTGAAGGAATATTTCTACAGAAGGCAGGATGACAATGGAAAGGTTGTGCTAGATACTATCATTGGAGGATCCTATGGTGAGTGAACGTTTAAGGAGATCGCTGAAACATTGGAGAAGATTTCCCAAAATAATAAGGCATGGAGCACTATAAAAGCTAATACTGGAAGAAGCACATTTGTTGTTCAAGCCACACCAGATCAATCTGGGGATGGCATTCGTGAGAAGATGGCTTAGATGAGGACAGAACTTGGGTTGGTATTGAAGCATGTGAGTAGAAATGCAGAGAAGGTGAATGCGGTAAATTACCTAACTAGAACTCCACCACCACCAGTTGAGCAATAATACTATGAGGAGGATGTCTATTTGGTGAATGATTAGACGGGGGGTTTCCAAGCCAACACCCAAGGTTCCAACTCGGATAATTAGCGCCAAGGTCAAGGAAACCAAGGTCGGAACTATGGAAACTACAATCAAGAAGGAAACTATGTTTGGGATGGGAACTACAATCGCGATAACAACTACAGCCGGAACAACTATGGTAACAGAAATGAGAGAGTTTGGCCTTATATTCCACCTGCAAATAGGGAATCTGGGAATAGAAAAGTTGGGGGTAGTATGTCACATTTAGAGGATATGATGTGGAAGATGATGAAGAGGTTTGATGCAACTGATAAGAGTGTGAAAGAGATGCAAAATGACTTTTCTGGAATCTATCAAAAAGTTGATGCCCATGCAGTGTCGATCAAGCAACTTGAGGAGCAGTTTAATCACTTGTCATCTACAGTGAACCCACATCAGCCTGTCACCCTTCCTAGCAACCCCATCCAGAATCCAAAGAATGATGGGCATTGTATGGCAGTCACTACTCGAGGAGGTAAAAAGACCATTGATCCCCTTATGCCGTTTGAGGTTGAAATTATGGTAGAAAGAGATGAGGATGAGTTCGAGGTTACTAGAGAGTTTAATAATGCCACAAAGATGGAAGAAGAGGTGACCCAAAAAGTTCTTCCCATGCCTAGACCTCCACCTCCATTCCCATAGAGATATGTGAAGAAAACCGAAGAAGGAAAATACCGCAGGTTCATTACTATGTTGAAACAGTTTTCCATCAATGTTCCGTTGATAGAATCTTTGGGGAAAATGTCTGGCTATGCGAAGTTTATGAAGGATTTGGTGACCAAAAAAAGGGTCGTCAGATTTGACAATAACGAGAGGTTGCAACATTGCAGTGCTATTGCTACTAGGTCACTTATACAGAAGAAAGAGGATCCTGGTGCTTTCACTATTCCTTGTACCATTAGGTTGTTGCATTTTGCGAAGGTGTTGTGTGATTTGGGTGCTAGCATTAATCTGATGACATTGTGTATCTACAAGAGGTTGGGCTTAGGGGCTCCAAAACAAACTGTGATGCAACTACTCATAACCGATAGAACTGTGAAGAAGCCTATTGGTGTTCTCCAAGATGTCCTTGTGAAAGTGGAGTCGTTCATTCTTCCGACGGATTTTGTGATACTTGATTGTGAGGTTGATTTTGAGGTTCCCATCATCTTAGGGTTACCATTCTGTAATATTGGCGTGCCTTGGTCGTTATGGAGAGAGGGCAGATGAAGTTTCGATTGAATAATGAAGAGGTAACTTTCAATATCTGTAGGTCTATGAAGCAGGAAAGCGATCTCAAGTTAGTATCAATGGTGAATCATATTGTGGAGCGAGGTTCTAATGTGTCTATTAAAGAGAGGTTAGGTGTTGATGCACTGGAAGCGTTAATGATGAATTTTGATGGTGATGGTATTGAAGACTATGATGAATTAGTTCCCACACTTAATAGGTTCAAATTTCATTCCAAATCAAAGAAATTGGAGCTAGATATGAAGAATCACGACTTTCCACCAGCAAAACCGTCTGTGGAAGAAGCTCTAAAATTGGAGCTCAAGGCTCTACCATCACATTTGAGGTATGTATTCTTGGAAACAGATGGCACTTTACTGGTAATCATTGTGGCCGATTGGAGTGAGGTACAAGTAGAGGCATTGATTTTTGTGTTGAAGAGGTTCAAGCGAGCTATTGGATGGACTATTGCGGACATTATAGGGATTTCTCCTGGCATTTGTTCTCATAAAATCCAACACATGATGGACATCAAGCCAAGTATTGAGCACCAAAGGACACTAAATCCACCTATGCAAGAGGTCGTGAAAAAGGAAATCATCAAATGATTGGATGTTGGATTCATATACCTCATCGTATATAGTAGTTGTGTCTGCCCTATTCAGTGTGTACCTAAGAAAGCTGGGATTGTTGTGGTTCCTAATGTGAAAAAATGATCTTGTTCCGATGCGGCTAGTGACTGGATGGAGAGTATGCATGGACTACCGCAAATTGAATACTTGGACAAAAAATGATCACTTTTCGATGTCGTTTATGGATCAGATGCTCGATCGCCTTGCTGGTAAGGGTTGGTATTGCTTTCTTGATGGGTGTTCGGGCTACAAACAAATCTCCAAAGCTCCGAAAGACCAAGAGAAGACCACCTTCACTTGTCCTTATGGGACTTTCGCCTTCAAAAGGATGCCATTTGGGTTGTGTAATGCTCCAAAGACCTTCCAGCGTTGCATGATGTCGATATTTTAAGATATGGTGGAGGACACTATTGAGGTATTCATGGATGATTTCTCTATGGTAGGTGACTCATTTGATTGTTGTTTGATACATCTGGCCGAGGTACTGAAACGGTGTGAAGAGTGCAATCTTGTGCTCAATTGGGAAAACTGTCACTTCATGGTGAAAGAGAGGATAGTTCTGGGTCATCGAATTTCTGAGAAGGGTATTGAGCTTGATATAGCTAAAGTTGAGGTAATAGAAAAGCTTCCACCACTTATCTCTATTACACCTTCCTTAAGAAGTATATGGGGTCTTCGTCAAATAAAGAACCCAACTTGTAGGTTGGGGTCGATCCCACGAAGAATAGGGTTTAGACTTAAACTTAACTCACTATTATATTCGTTTATTCAAACTATTTCCAAGATAAGTAATTAAAGGGGGGGGGGGGGGTTGTGTATAAGCAAATAACCGATTGTTGACCAACAAGTGAGCATGATTAAAACTTTTGATTATCTATATGAAAGAGAAACTAGGGTGTATGTGTTCCCCATAAGCTTTCAACGAAGTAATCCTAATAATAGTAATCATTTCCTAGTGTTTTACATGCAAAGTTGGTAAAATAGGTATCCCTAAGTGATTGGTCCTCCAAATAAGGAATTTCACTATGCACCTTGGTCCGGCTACGAGTGTATACTTTACTAACCCTTGTCTTTACCTCAGATTAGACATCACATCAATGTATGGCTTAGTTTTCACCCTCGTACCAATATACATTAGACTATTAGATAGCATCCACTAAATATTCATTATTAATTGTTTTCTCATTAACTATCTCCTTGGTCTGGCAAGTACCAACGAGGCGAGTTCTAACACGTGCACTCATTAAAAAGACTTCTAAGTGAAAGAATTACCAATGCATGCATCAACACTATTCAACAATTACATAATTATTTTTCATACGTTGTTAATTGCTCATGGTTCCCACAACCCTAGTTGTGGATTTAGCTACTCATACTTGAAAGAACACAATTCATATTTTGATAAAGAGAATTCATGAACTTACGATTAGAGTAGAAGAAACCTGAAATCTCCAATTGAATTTCAAAGTCAAAATCATGTAAGACAAAATTCGGAAATCAAATTTCTATAGTTGCTAGTTAATTCCACAAAATACCAAGAACTAAAAGTAAACAATAAAGTCTAACCCCCGAAAACGAGGTTTACATACCCTATTTATAGAAAAACATGTCCTAAACAAAAAGGAAACAAAATAAGGAAATAAGCAGTTTTGATGCAATTTCTATCGACGACACGACCTACAGCCCATGGGTCGACCTACGGTCCGTAGGTCACCCTCCGTGGTTCAACACTTAGAACTTTTCAGCAGGTACTGGAACCTTCACTCTCAGATCATCAACAACGGATGTGAAGGACGGACCGTCGGTCGACCTACAGTCTGTGGGTCCTCTTCCGTGGCTCCACACTTAGGCTTTTTCATCCTGGAACTTCAACTCTCTAAATCCATCGACAGATGTGCAGGACGGCCTGTAGGTCGACCTACGGTCCATCAGTCACTTCGTAGTTCAACACTTAGTCAGAATTCTTTTATACTTCATCTACACTAGCCCAATGATAGTCCATCACAGGACCTACAGTCCGTGGATCCCTCCATGTGTGGCCTCTTCTGCATGATTTCAGCACTCATCACCATCAACTGTATTCCACGCTTATTTCATGTAAACATAATAGAAAACACATTATTTCTAAGACAATATGGCTCTAGACACACATAACTTCTAAGTGAATTGCATCAAAAATACCGGAAACTCACAGTATATTAGCCGGTACATCTAATTAATTGCTGCTAAAATGCATTAGTTTTGGTGACAATTAAGATGGCCGTTAAAACCAGTACAAAATGGCTAATCTTTCACATGTAGCGTCCATTTTTATAGTTGGTAACTTCAATAATATTGCCACTAAAATTTCATAATTTAATGACAATATTTTGGTGGAAATTATAATGGCTAGAATATCTCTTGTGAATAAACCTTAATTTGCTTCCATTTTTTTATGGTTAGAAAATTCACTGAATTCGACGCTAAAAGTCACAAGCTTTAACAACCAATCACTTAACAACCATTAATAATAACTAGATCAATTTAGAAAATTATCTAGTTTGCACTTCTACTTATAAGTTCATAACTAATAAATCCAACAAAATTGTTATTATATGAGAGCCTCTTAGAGGTGACTGAGTTTTTCAAATACCAAAAAAGCATAATATTAATTCATAAAAGCATAATATTTCTCATTCAATGTAAACAATCAAAAAATATACTAATCCAAAATACAATATCACAACTTAAAATAACTTATATGATTATACAACCAATCCTATCAAATAATATTTTCAAAGAATTTCACAATTATTCGTCATATTGAAATATTCCATAAGAAATATGTTTTATTATAAGAGAGTATCACTTAAAATAATAAAATAAATGTCAAAAGAAGAAATATAATGGATACAAATATTAGAATTAATGACCATCAACTCATCATGTGAAGATTAGAAAAGATATCATCAACACTAGTTGTAATGACCTCAAGCACATCCCATCGCAACTGATTGGGAAAACAACAAGCATATTATTTGGAGAAGTAGATAAATATCACTAGATACTAGTTGCAAGGCAAAATACTTGATGTTCAAAGTTGGGATATTAAGGAAAATTAAAGGAGGTCTCTAGAAGCTAGCCTATATCTGTAATACATTTCTTGTTTTAATGGTTTTCAGTTGTCTACAATTCAAGATAAGACGAAACATATAAATTTGCAAACTAGATGGTGCTATTCTGAATTAACACATCTTTACCACAATGCAACAATACTGGTGAATCTATGAAGCACATCACCTATTTTCTAATGCAGTTTCTCAGCTGCTATGTGGGATATAATTTAGGAGCTAGTAAGGCATCAATAGGAGTTTCCTCTATTTCCAAGTGCATAACCAATGGTCCAAAGATAATAGGATATAAAGAAAGCAAGGAATGAGGTGTATAAAGTTGTACTAAGAGGCTGTGTTTATTTCATATGGAATGAGGTTGTATCAGTAGACAAGAATTTCTTGAATCATCTTCCTATTACGCTTCCTTTAAGAAGTAGGTTGATGAACTAATAGCTATGATTAAAATGCCTTTATTTCACAAAGATTTTATCCACTAAACATAGCCAGTGATAATGATGAGTGGCATGATATTGTTGTTGATGCTAACAAGGAATTTAAAATAACGGATAAAGGATGGGGATTTTGTCATTGAATCTCCAGCATATCATAATAATATTATCTAGAATATAATCCATGAGTGTCACGCCCTGAAACTACCCCCAGGATGCGAACATGGGACCTAGGATCACGAGTGATCCCAAGCTAACCTTGATGGCATATCATAAGCATACTAAATAAACTAAAGTAAGAAAATACTGTGCGGAAGCTAACTCATAACATAATATGAAATGATGGGGAATACCCATTCTAAGTATGAATATATATAACTGAGAAGAGTTTAAGATACTGAAATAAAACTCAAATGCTAAAACTAAATCAAACTATGTCTGAAATAAGCCTCTATCTGACTAAAAGTGTTGGGACATGCCCCAGCTAAATATAGTAAAAACTGAAACTAAAGACTAAAAATGGAAAAGAAACATGTATGTCATCCTCGGAGAATGAGGACTCACCACTGATGCTGTTGAACTGGAGATTAGGAACCGATCTATGCATGATCAGAATACTGAGGACCTGAACCTAATTCACGAGAAGATATAGCGCAGAGTATGCGTTAGTACCTGAAAGGTACTGAGCATGCAAGATAGAATAAAGCTGAACAACATACATAACTGAACAAAGCGATAAAGCAATGCTATAATCTGAGAATGATATAAATATTGAGTACTGAGCTAACTTAATGCAATGACCAAGTACACAACATGCTCAAACTGAATACTGAACTTTAACTGATAACCTATTCAATACACTAGAATCTGATTGTGGGATCTACTAATAACCGACATAAAACCACATGAGCTAAATGTGGAGTCCGATGTATACGCCTTATCGAGAGGACCCAATATACCCTGCTAGAGGTATATAGGAATGGCTGGCGTGATCACTCAAATGTAATGCCCACAGAGGGGACTTATAAACCTAGAGGGGCACGTAGTTATGGGACCATTCGGGTACGCTGAACCCTAGTCCACTCGTTCTAAGACCACTCCTAATTAGAATGTATATAAGCAATATTATGACTGAAACACTGAAGTACAGGATAGCTCAATTACTGACATGTTAACTCTGAGAATGCAATAATAATAACTGATAATGTGACATTCGTAAACTTAAGCATGTATATCTGTTTAGACTGACCTAGCATGTGAAATTCAATAACTAAACGAATCTACACAACCAGGGTTTTGAATATCATGCAAGAAACTTAGCAACAACATCATAATCTGATTTGGATCACTCTAACAGCTAAACACAAACAATTTTTGACATTCAAGAAACCCTGCGTCTAGATAATATTATGGGAATAAAGATTCTGACTGAAATCTAGGGACCTAATGGGTGAAAGGAACCCACTAGTAAAATCCCACATACCTGGTGACAAATTCCACGGATAAATCTTTTGATTTTAGTGCTGGAATTAACGAGAACTCGTTGCGTTCTTGAACTAGGTCTACTCAACTTCTTTCTCCTCTTTTGTTCTAATTTTCTCTAGATTTTGGTGAATGATTGATTAGGTTAGGTTATAATTTAGTTTCTAGGCTAAAACTGACCAAAACTACGTAGTTTAGGGGTTAAACGATGTAGTTTACGGGTCCAACACATAGGGAAAAAACCAAACAACCCCTGACTTAAAAGCTGTCGGGGGTCACCAATAGACCGTGGATGGACCAACGGTTCATCCTTGCAATCATCGATGGGGGTTCTGGGAGTGAAAGTTGGGGGTCTGACCCACGGCACTAGAGCACGGACGATGGTCTCACCTACGGTCTGCAGGTCCTGGCGTGGGCTGACCCTTAGCTGATTTTCCTGGGTCTTTTCTGGGATGGGCTGCAGGTGGTGAACCACAGACCACCAGGAAGGACCGTGGGTCACCCTACGGTCTGTGGGTGATCCCCATCGATGGCACCTGAAACTTATGAAATCTATATTTTTGTAGTTCTAGAATACGGGGTGTTACATTATCTCCCCCTTGGGAACATTCATCCTCGAATGAAGTCTAAACTAGTTGGATAGGGAGGGAAAGAGCTGCAAACCCTACTACTAAGTACTAGAAACTAATTTCTGACTAAACTAAGTTCCAAGAACATGAAAATATGCAGAAAATGCAAGTATAAACTGAAGAAATACGATACTAAGACTGAATCTAAACATGAGTAACTGAAAGACTGGAGAGCAACTATTACCTCAAGCTGGAATGGAATTGGAAGGAAATAGATGAGGATACTTGGCCTTCATGGTTGGTTCTTCTTTCTAAGTAGCTCCCTTTACGGACTAACTCCTCCACAAAACCTTAACTAAAGTGATTTCTTTGTTTCCCAACCTTCGAACCTGACGATCAAGAATCTCAACTGGCACATCCTAATAAGTGAGACTATCCTTCACAGCCACACTTTCTAAAGGTACTATAGATGCTGGGTCACCCACACACATCTTCAACAATGAAATGTGAAAGACTAGATGGACTGCTACTAGTTCTGCGGGTAACTCTAACTCGTAAGCCACCTTACCAACTATTTTCAAGATCTTGTAAGGGCCTACATATCTAGGACTGAGCTTCCCTTTCTTGCCAAATCTCATCACCCACTTCATAGGTGACACTTTCAGAAAAACCCAATCATCAATTCGGAACTCCAAGTCCCTTCTCCTTACATCTGCATAGGATTTCTGGCGACTCTGGGATGTCTTAAGTCTATCTCTAATAAGTTTCACTTTCTCCGTAGCATAATGGACTGAATCTGGCCCTAGCAAGGCTGTTTCACCTACTTCAAACCAACCAACATGAGATCTGCATCTACACCCATACAATACCTTATAAGAGGCCATCTGAATGCTAGAATGGTAGCTATTATTGTAGGCGAACTCTATAAGAGGAAGGTGATCATCCAAACTACCTTTGAAGTAGATCACACAAGCTCTCAACATGTCCTTTAAGGTCTGAATAGTACGCTCTGCCTGACCATCCGTCTGTGGATAAAGTGTTGTGCTAAGATTAACCTGAGTACCAAGACCTTTCTGAAATGACTTCCAAAAATAAGAGGTAAACTGAGGACCTCTATCTGAGAATATAGACAAAGAAATTCCATGCAACCTGACTATCTCATTAATGTAAAGCTTGGCGTAGTCCTTCGCCGAATTTATAATCTTAACCGCCAAAAAGCACACAGACTTAGTAACTCTGTCAACTATCACCCAAATGGAGTCATGATGTCTACGAGTAAGAGGTAAACCTGTAATGAAGTCCATGTTGATCACTTCCACTTCTAACTAGGAATGTTCATCTCCTGAGTCATACCTTCTGGCTTCTGATGTTCTACATTTACTTGCTGGCAATTAGGGAACTTAGCCACAAAATCAACTATATCTGTTTTCATACCATTCCATCAAAATATTTCCCGCAGATCATGGTACATCTTAGTGGCGCCTGGATTAATAGAATATCTAGAATTATGGGCTTCTAAAAGAATTTGTTGTCTCCACTCACCCACCTTAGGAACACATAGTTGACTCTGATAGTGAAGCACACCATCTCCCCCTTGGGAGAAAACCTCCCCTCTCTGCTAATGAACTGCACCCTTTAGTTGAATCAATATTGGATCACTCTCTTGATTTTCCTTACCCTCCGCTACCAATGAAGATTTTGACCCATTCTGAACTGTTACACCACTATCTGATATTTTCATAAGGCGAACTCCCAAACGAGCAAGCCTGTAACATCTTTTGCTAGTTCTTTTCTGTCTTCCTCAACATGTGCTACACTAGCCATAAATAGTGTACTAAGAGCATCTACTACTACATTGGCCTTACCTGAATGGTAATGCACACTCATATCATAATCCTTAAGGAACTCAAGCCATCTCCTCTAGCGAGAATTCAACTCTTTCTGGGTGAATACATATTGAAGGATCTTATGGTATGTGAGCACATATACGTGAACACCATACAAGTAATGTCTCCAAATCTTAAGGGCAAATACCACAACATCAAGCTCGAGGTCATGAGTTGGGTAGTTCTTCTCATGCACCTTAAGTTGTCTAGAAGCATAAGTTGTAACCTTACCTCGCTGCATCAACACACAGCGTAGGCCGACTCTAGATGCATCACAATAGATGACATAACCATCTGAACCCTCTGGTAGAGTCAAAACAAGAGATGTAGTAAACCTAGGTTTTAGTTTTGTGAAGCTTTTCTCATAATCATCTAACCACTGGAACTTAACCTTTTTCTGAGTCAACTTAGTCAATGGAGAATCTATGGATGAAAATCCTTCCACGAACCTTCTAATATCTAGCCAAACCAAAGAAACTTCTGATAAATGTAAGAGAGGTAGGTCTAGGCCATTGTTTCAGTGCTTTTATTTTCTGAGAATCAACTCGGATCCCTAAGCTAGAAGCAATATGCCCAAGGAAATTAAGAGATTGCAAACAAAACTCACATTTTCTAAACGTAGCAAATAATTGGCGATCTTTAAGAGTTTGTAGGACAACTCTCAAATGAGTTGCATGTTCTTCCTCATTCCTTGAGAAAATAAGTATATCATCAATAAAGACGATAACGAACAAGTCCAAATATTTCTTGAACACCCTGTTCATCAAATCCATTAAAGCTGCAGGAGCATTGGTTAGTCCAAATGACTTAACTACAAATTCATAATGACCATACCGAGTTCTGAAGGCTATTTTTGAAATGTCACTATATCTGACTCTAAGCTGATGATAACTGGATCGGAGGTCTATCTTCAAAATAAGACTAGCGCCCTGAAGTTGGTCGAACAAGTCATCAATCCTGGGGATAGAGTACTTATTCTTGATTGTGACTTTGTTCACCTACCGAAAGTCAATGCACATCCTGAGAGAACCATCTTTCTTTTTCACGATAAACACTGGTGCACCCCATGGGCAAATACTAGGTCTGATGAAGCCCTTATCTAGAGGTCTTTCAGCTGCTCTTTCAATTCCTTAGGCTCTGTTGGAGCCATTCTGTAAGGAGGAATAGAAATAGGATAGTATCTGGAAGGAGATCAATTCCAAAGTCGATTTCCCTTTCGGGAGGAACTTTGGGAAGATCTTCTAGGAACTCATTAACTACCGGGATTGACTCGAGAGTTAGGATTTCAGAGCTTGAATCCTTAACCTGAATTAGATGATAGAGATAACCCTTAGAGATCGTCTTTCTATCCCTAAGGTAAGAAATGAATCGACCCATAGGCACTAAGCTACTACCCTTCCATTTTAAGATTGGTTCATTTGGAAACCAATGATCCCAGTTCTACAATCAATTGAGGCATAGTAGGAATGTAATCAATCCACGCTTAGAATTACATCAAAGTCTACCATTTCTAACTCTACGAGATTTGCTGAGGTGATTTTCTGAGAGACTGTGATAGGGCAATTTATGTATACCCGTCTAGCTATAATTGGGTCACCGACTGGAGTAGAGACAGAGAAAGGTTCTGAGAGAGTTTTTGGACTAACATTGAAGTTGAATGCTATATAAGGAATTATAAAGGAAAGAGTAGCCCCTTGATCTAACAAAGCATAAACATATAAGTTAAACACTCGTAACATACCTGTGACTACATCAAGAAAATTTTCCTTATCCTAGCGAGCCTGAAGAGCATAAAACCTGTTTTGGCACTATCCGCCACCTGTACCAGATGAGTTACCCTGCTGAATCAGGTGACCTGCTGGTGCTACTGATGTTGTAGACTGAGCCCTACCATTATAGCCTCCCTGACCCTATTTAGCAGAAGGGCAATCTCTCAACCTGTGACCAGACTGACCACACCCAAAGCATCCTTCCTTTCCTGCAAGACACTCCCCCGGATGGTTATTACCACACTTTCGACAAGTTGGGTAGGTTCTAGTGCCGGAAATACTCCCCTGAGACTTAGAGCCTGATGCCCTACCTTTTTATCATGTCAGAACGTGGAAGACGAAACACTAGTTGATGAAGGTGCTGGAGCTGAAGATTTCTATTGGAACTGAGAGTGATTTCCACCACCCAATTTCTGTTGAGAATACTCATAGTTGCCTATCCCAGCCTTCTTATTATCCTTAGCATGTTCCCTAATATTATCTCCCTCAACCTACTGAGCATGAGCCATGAGCCTAGAGTTGTTCATATTTTCCAGCAACATAGCATTTCTACATTCTGTTTTCACTAAGTCGAATACCCCATATAGAAACTTGTTCATTTGATCCCTGGAATAGGCAACCATGTAAGGAGCATACATGGAGTTGGGTCAACTTGAGTCTGTATTCTTGGACAGTCATGTTACCTTGCCTTAAGTTTATGAGCTCCTGAGCTTTTGCCTCTCTCAACTCTCTTGGGAAGAACCTGTCCAGAAAAGTCTCACTAAAGCACTCCCAAGTGATAGGAGCGGCATTTATACACCTATTTTCTTTCCATAGAGTATACTAGATGAGAGCTACATCCTTAAGGTGGTAGGATGCTAACTCCACCCTATCATTTCCAGTCACTTCCATTATCCCAAAGATCTTCTTGACCTCATCTATGAAGGTTTGGGGATCCTCACTAATATGCAACCCTAAGAACTCAAGATGAGTCATCCTAACACTATGACGAACCCTGGCTGCCACTGATCCACCACTAGCATTTGCAGAAACTAAAACCTGCTGGTTGTTCTGGTTGGTCACACTCTGAGCAAAGAGTTGAATGGTGTTAGTGTTACATTCATTCGCATTCCTTCTGTAAGCTCTACAAGGAGGCATGATCTGAAAGCGTATAACGATGGATTATAAAGAGACTAGATCTTACACACGATAAGAATATTAAGAAAATGAAGTTTTCCTAAAACACTTTGCAGCCTCCTTCTCATTAGAGGTGGTGCACTTCACACCTATTAAAAGGACTTTACTTATTACCGCTTTTCGGACATCCTATAACTCTTAAACCTAATGCTCTGATACCAAGTTTGTCACCTCCCGAAACTACCCACCGGGCGCGGACACAGGGCCTAGGATCATGAGTGACCCGAAGCTAACCTTGTTGGCATATCATAAGCATACTAAATAAACTGAAGTAAGAAAATATTGTGCAAAAGCTAAGTCATAAGATAAACTAAAATGATGGGGAAAACCCATTCTAAGTCTTAATATATATAAATGAGAAGAGTTTAAGATACTGAAATAAAACTCAAATGCTAAAACTGAATCTAGCTATGTTTGAAATAAGCCTCTATCTGACCAGAAGTGTTTGCACATGCCCCAGCTAAATCTAGAAAAAACTGAAACTAAAGAATAAAAATGGAAAAGAAACATGTATTTCGTCTTTGGAGAATGAGGACTCACCACTGATGCTACTAAACTGGAGATCGGGAACCGATCTATGCGTGATCTAAAGGCTGAGGATCTAAACTTACATCACGAGAAGAGATAGCATAGAATATGCGTCAATACTTGAAAGGTACTGAGCATGAAGGATATAATAAAGCTGAAGAACATACAAAACTGAACAAAGCGATAAGCTAATAATATAATTTGAACATGATATAAATACTAAGTATTGAGCTAACTGAATGCAATGACCAAGTACATGACATGCTTAGACTGAATACTAAACTTTAACCGATAACCTGGTCAATACACTAGAATCTGAATGTGGGAGCTACTAATAACCAACATAAAACCACATGAGCTAAATGTGGAGTCTGATATATAGGCCCCGTTGAGAGGACCCAATATACCTTTCCAGAGGTTTAGAGGCATGACTGGCATGATCACTAAAGCATAATGCCCACAGAGGGGACTTATAAACTTACGGGGAGCATGTAGTTCTGGGACTATTCGGGTACGTTGAACCCTAGTCCACTCGGTCTAAGCCTACTCCCAATTAGAATGTATTTAAGCCATTTTATGACTGAAATACTGGAGTACTAGATAGCTTAATTACTGACATACAAACTCTGAGAATGCAACAATTATAGCTGATAATGTGACATTCGTAAACTGAAGCATGTATATCTGTTTAGACTGACATATCATGTGAAATTCCTGAACTAAACGAATCTACACAACTAGGGTTCTGAATATCATGCAAGAAACTAAGCAACAATATGATAATATAATTTGGATCATTCTAACAATTAAACTCCAACAATTTCTAACATTCAAGAAGCCCTAGGTCTAGATAATATTAAGGGAATCAAGATTCTGACTGAAATCTAGGGACCTAATGCGTGAAAGAAACCCACTAGTGAAATCCCACATATCTGATGATGAATTCCACGGAGAAATCTTTCGATTCATTTTCGGGGATGGAACTGACAAGAATTCACTGCATTCTTAAACTTGGGCTGCTCAACTTCTTTCTCCTCTTTTGTTCTAATTTTCGCTTGATTTTGGTGAATGATTGATTAGGTCCTGTTCTAATTTAGTTTCTAGGCTAAAACTGACCAAAACTACGTATTTTACGAGTTATTGGCGTAGTTTAGGGGTCTAATGCATAGGAAAAAGACTAAACCCCTGACTTAAAAGTTGTCGGGGGTCACCGATGGACAATGGATTGACCGACGGTCTATCCTGGCAACAGTCGATAGGGGTTCTGGGACTTAAAGTTAGGGCTCTGACCCGTGGCCCTGGACCACAGACTGTGGCCTGACCTACGATCCATAGGGCGTGGGCTAACCCTTAGTTGATTTTCCTAGGCCATTTCTGGGAGAGGCTGCAGGTGGTGAACCACGAACCACCGGGATGGACCGTGAGTCACCCTACGGTCCGTGGGTGGTGCCCGTCTGTGGCACCTAAAACATCTGAAATATGTATTTTGGTAGTTCTAGTATATGGGTGTTACAATGAGGAGCACGATAAACAAATATATGATGAGGATGTGGGGTGAAGAAACATGATGAGATTATGAGAACCTATAAATTTTCGTAGCAGAAAGGGCTTTGTGTTGGGATATGTACTACTAGTCATGTGGTTAAATATAGTATTTATAATAGATTACTTATTTATTCATTTTTAATATGTCATATATTCGCGTATGGTGTCTGTTTACTTAAATAGTAGATGATTTAGTGTATAGAGGTTTAGCTTATACACAGAGGATTAAATCATCGATTCTTATAAGTATAAAGTTTTTTGTTCACAATCTAAGATGGGAATTGGATATGTCATTGGTATGATTGTAGCACGAGATTATATGTAGTTTATCTTGTCTATGGGAAAGGTACAATTTTAACTTCTTGTGCTTGTGCATTTTGTATGTATTGAACAGGACCAAATAGAGATAGTTGCTTTAGACTGACTAATAAAAGCATATTCTATAAACTATTATGAACTTATATTCTTAATTCTGTATATGTTAATTATTGTATTGATTTATTAAAAGTTGAGATTCTAAGATGGATCAATATGCATGGTAGATTTGATGATCATAATATATATTGGTGAATTAATAAGTCAGTTGACGGAATCCATGTCTCGATATAGAGATTGATGATATGCCTTTTTGAGAAGCGTATAAGTTTTCATTGGGTCAAACCTTGCAAGTGGATTTTTGAATCCGACACATAAAATAAGTTAAGCACTTCTCTAAAAGAAATTGATCACTGAAATAAATTCGTTAATAATTTAATTTATTGATTAGTATCTGTAATCTTAACATGGAAAATTACTTATGTGTTTAATGGGGAATTTTGAAATATGAATAGAGGAGTGCAATTACGAATTTCTAGTGGAATGATTTATAATTTATTATGGTAAGAACAATTCAAATTAATTATTAAGAATTATTCCCATAATAGGAAGCCTCAGTAATTAATTCGGTGGTCCCTACCGGGCCCATATTTAACTAAACCTCAGAACCTATTTTAAGGGGAAAAGAGAGAAGTATGTGTCTTTCTCTATTCTAAGGAAAGGGAAAAGTAAGTGTCTTTCTCTATTCTAAGGAAAGTGAGAAGTACATGTCTTTTACTATTCTAAGGAATGGGAGAAGTAAATGTCTTTTTCTATTCTATGGAAAGACTGTGTGTTTCTTCTCCTCCTTGGACTAGGAAGAAATTTCTACAAATATGGATTCTTTGAAGGAAGAGATGTTTTGTATACCATACTTGCCCACCCAATTATTGAGAGATTTCGGAAATGAAATTGGGATCACTGTAGAAGACCATAGAACTGTGTCCAATTTATGGACTAGCTTGTGGAATTGCTTGAAGGTTCTAGCTTGTCGACTAGCTTGTGGATTCACTCGAAGGTATTGTTCACGCTTCAAGAGGAAATTCATGAATTAAATTTCTTAAAGCTTATGTGTTCTAACATGATTGTACGTGTTGTAGCATAAACTATGTGTTGTCTATTAATCATGTAAGCAATATGATTCTTATATGCTTCCGTTGTGCATATAGTTTTCCAATAATTTGTATCAGAGTAATACTTACATCTTTATAGATAACCTAAAGTATATGTATGTGCAATTGTTTGTATGATTCATATTTGGTAAATATATTTTTATCACAAAAAGAACGAATCAGATGAAATTTGAAGTTTTTTGACTCATTGGTTAAAGTACATACATTCTTAAATCTTGAGATGATCAAGAGGGCAAAATATATTGGCGACATTTTTTCATTTTCACATGGGAATGGACAGCAACAGTAAACACTTGTCCTAATGATTATTCGAAGTCATTGATTTTTAAATTAATGAAACCCAAATTGAAAACTTTTCATCAGTTAAAAAAACGTTAAAATTCGATGGATTTTTTAATTTAATAAATGAAAGTAAGAATTTCTGCAGATGTAATTGATTGTTTAACCGGCGGCTAGTTGTAATTTTTTTAGGGTTTTTTCTAATTAATCCATCAAATTTACAAAGTTTGATAAGAAAGGGAATCGTAGAGGTTGTTGATGAACAAATTATCATTCAACTGATTGTGGAGTATTTTTTTTAACTTTATAATATTTGTTCTTGACTAATCGTTGACTCCAAAGCTTATTAAGTGGCGGTGGCAGTCACTATTCAGGTCAATTAGATTATTTTTTAAAATTATTTGAGCATATTATTTGTTGCATATATAAATCAATTTGTATAGATTAAGAACATCCTCAATGCATCATGTATAAATTATTCTAAGTGAATATTAGTGGTAAATATTTATTTTCGTAAATGGTGATTTACCTTAAAATACTAGTAATGCTTAATTAATTTATGAGAGGAGATATCAAAGTTATTACTCAAAAGACAGAAACATAATATCTTGGATTCTCAAGTGTATTAATTTAGAGACTAATTTGTTACAAGAAGGTATTGAGTGTCTTAGCCAAAGGAAGGACACAACATATCTTTCGTGCTCATGAGATAATTATAAAAAGAGAATGCAAATTTGAATCAAGTTATTTTAATCTTTAACTATGTCTAAAACGATAATTTTTTAAATTTGGTCATAGTTTAGGTGGTCATGAATTTTTTTTTATCTCTGATTGACTTGAAATTTGATGGTTCCATTGAAAATTATTTATATGGATTTAAGGTAGTTTGTCGGATTAAAATTTGATATGAATATGATAAAGTCATATTGAATTAATTCCTAAAGATACTTAAGTCACTTGAATTTGAATTTGGTCATATCTTTTGGAAATATTTTTATAGACTCTAATTGACCTGAAATTTGGTAAGCTCGTTGGTGATGGACTAGTATGAAATATCCATTCCTATGTTGTTATTATTTTGAGGACTTTAAATTAGTTTTAAGTTGTTATTTAGAATTAAAATGTGATTTAGTATGCATATAATCCTTTATATCAGTTTTATTTATGTTAAATGTGGTACATGATTACACCTGATGAGATAACATGAATTGATATATGATAAGGATATGGATCTGATTATTTTTTCTTAAATCGTTTGAATCTCAATTTGATCATAACTTTGGAGATAAATATTATTTTTGAAATCATTAATCTGAAATTAGATAGGTTCATCACAAACAATCAAATTAAGAATACTCATTTTTATACATTGATTAATAATTTGAGGTCGTTCAGATGATGTTTTGGATAAAAAGAAATGTATCTTGAAAATTAATTTTAATGAAAATTACTTGCCTATGACACTGTGGTGATAGAGATAGTTCTCTATGTTTTTCATAACTACATTTTAGTGAAGTATTAAGTTCATGTGTTGGCTTAGACCTTCCTCCATATAGGATGTAATTAATATAAGTCATTAAAATTTCATCTCCAGTTTTGATGATCTGTATTGACTCTCCCTATCTGAGTAATATTTGATTGGATCAATGATCTAGGGAAAATGATATTCACTTGGCATAAATCAACATATAGTACTCTCCATCTGAGTTAGCTTTTGTTCTAAATTTGTTGGAGTGAATATCTAACATCACATATGTATGTTGCATGAATAGTTATTTTTCATCAAAATTTATCGTTCAAGGATATCCATGAAAATGTGTTTTGAATTTTAATGTTCAATGTATACATAAACATGTTGATTTTAAAAAAAATAGTATTCAGAAAATGTAAATAGTTTTAGAATTTTGTTCTTTGTTCTTGATTCGTATATCTATTTCACAAATGTCGTTATGTGATAAGAATTTTCGAACTAAAAAATTTAAATTCTATGTTGACCAAATAACGTTTTCAACCAAATTGATCATAGTTTTAGAACTCAAAAAAAGGACTCGGGTTGATATGAAATTTGGTAGATTCTTAAGAACCACCTAGTAAGAAATATTTCTTTTTTTATCGTTATATGAGTTTTTGGTCATATTTAGTTATAGGGGTCCCTCCCTTAATTACCAAGATTAAATAGCAGTGAAGTATTAGTTTCATGTGTTGGCTTAGACCTTCCTCCATATCAGATGAAACTAATACAAGTCACTATGTATTTAATCGCTATAATCTGTATTAACTCTCCTAAACTGAGTAATATATGATTGGATCAATGTAACTAGAGTGATTTTCACTTGACTCAAACTAACAGTAGACTTTCCATCTGAGTTAGATTTGTATAAATTTATGTAGTGAATATTAATCATTGTACATGTGTATTGCATGAGTTGTTCTTCAATTCCATCGATTGGCTATTCGAGATGCATGGATATATATGTATAAATGAGCTCTGAATTTTGTTATTAGGATTATTCGATATATTTTGATCTATTTAATGTATTATATCTCAAAATTCACAATAGACTTTACGGACTCACTTAGACTACTCAAGTATTTCTTTCGATAGAGAAAAGATATTAATTCAAAAAAATACATTGTATATGTTCGTGTTAGAAGATATTATATTCCATTTCTCACTAGATAAGAGATGGATACTTAATATATTTTTCTTGCAACTCTCCTATTATTAAGTTTGATAAATATTTATCTCTTGTTGTATATTGATGTATGAATTTTTTTTCTCTCTCATGAATTTAATATTAATCTATCTCATAAGAGAAAATATCTTTCAAATTGAATGAAAATTATTTGTATGCTAGCGTCTACGTCATTTATTCTGGATAGAACTTCGAGGTTGGTTAAAGAATGGACATAACGGTTCATTGAAAGTTAAGTCACTACATATGAGACTTAGTTAGAAAGAAAAATGACTAAGATACAAGTCCTCTTAAAAGGAAATAAAGGTAGTGATAAGTTAGAATTAATCTATTTTGATTTGTGTGGTAAATGATCATTCAGGCAACAGGTGAATTTGAGTATTCTGAGATTTTCAGAAGGTTACTCATGATGTTAATATATATTTTTGATGTTTTATAAGTCTGAATGTCTTGATAAACTCAAAATATTTTAAGACAAATGAAAATAGCATCATGAAAAATATATAAAGACACTACAATCTGATTGTAGGGATGTATATATATCTACAGAGCTGATGAGTCACATATATCTGATAGAATACTTACAAGTCAATTGTCTACACCAGACACTCTATTATAGATTGGTATAAAATATAAAACAAATAGACTCTTACGAAGATGATAAGAGTAATAATTGACTTATTCATTGTTGTTGTGTTTCTTTTGGGATATGTTCTAAGAACACCATATCACATTTGAATTCAATTCCTTTCAAATCATGAATGAAATGTGTGTATTAATTTGATATCCAAAAAGAATGCAAGAAGGTTTATTTTATTGTCCTAATGAAAATAAGGCAACTGTTATGACAACTGTTAGACTTCTAGAAAAGGACTATTTAGTAATCCATGTTCCTAGAAGTACACTAATTTTACAGGAAATGGACAAAGAAATAACAAATGAGTAAGTTGTAAATTCAAACGCTCAAGGACATTTAACCGGTATGTCAGAATTGATGTTCCATTGCATTTAAGTAGTGGGAGAAATGTTACTAGACATAAGAAAACTACTACCTCAAGTAGTGAAAGTGATGTGGGAAAATTAAAGAACACTACATGAAAAAAGTTTTTAATAGTTGAATACCGAATGATTTTGAGGAAAATATTAAGACTCAAGACGTGAAAGTGTGACTATTGTAGTAGTACTTAGTCGTAGTGGAAGAATCATAACAAAGATTGATTGGTTTTGTATGTTTAAGACGACTTTCATGATAGAACTCTCGTAAAGAAATAAACTCTTGAAGGGTTTTATGATAGGGTCTCTGAAGATCTAATACAAAATCGATAAGTTACGACTCAGCACTACTAGTTGAAGTTACATAAGAAAACAACTTGGAAAGATTCTTTTGATAAGAAATATTAAAAGGAATATATGTGAAAGTTGTAAATGCATTGTTAACAGTCTAAGTGGGAGATTGTTAGTGTATATACTTTTAATCATGTGTTTAGAAATAGTATTCTAACAATTTTAAGATTAAATGTCTTAGTGGGATATTGTTAGGATATATACTATTAATCATGCATTTAGATATACTACATTATAACAATCGTGATGGTTAAAAGTCTAAGTGGGAGATTTGTGGGATATATACTATTAACTACAGGTTTAGATGTCGTATTTATTATAGATGAATTATTTATTAATTTTTATTAGATCATAAATTTATTTATGGTGTCTGTTTACTTATATACTAGATGATTTATTGTATAGAGTTTTAGCTTATACATAGAGGATTAAATAATCGATTCTTATAAGTATAAAAAATTTGTTCACAATCTAAGATGGAAATTGGATATGTCATTGGTATAATTGTAGCATAAGATTATATGTAGGTTATCTTGATTGTGGGAATAATATAGTTTCAACTTCTTGTGCTAGTGCATTTTGTATGTATTGAACGGGACCGAGTAGAGATAATTTCTTTAGACTGACTGACAAAACGATATTCTCTAAACTACTAAATGTACTTATATTCTTAATTCGAATATAACTATTATGATATGTATATGTTAATTGTCTTTTTGATTTATTAAAAGGTGAGATTCTAAGATGGATCAATATGCCTGGTAGATTGGATGATGATAATATATATTTGTGAAATAATAAGTTAGTTGACGGAATCCATATCTCAATATAGAGATTGATGATATGCATTTTTTAGAAGCTTATAAGTTTTCGTCGTGTCAAACCTTGCAAGTGGACTTTTGAATCCGACACATGAAATAAGTTAAGCAGTGCTCTAAAGGAAATTGATCATTGCATTAAATTCGTCAATAATTTAATCTATTGATTAATATCTGTAATCTTAAGATGGGGAATTACTTATTTGTTTAATGGGAAATTTCAAAATATAAATAGAGGTGTGCATTTACGAATTTCTGGTGGAATAATTTCTAATTAATTATTGTAAGAATAATTCAAATTAATTATTTAGAATTATTTACGTAATAGGAAGCCTTGATAATTAATTTTGTGGCCCTACCATGCCCATAGTTAACTAGAACACAAAACCTATTTTAAGGGGAAAAGAGAAATGTATGTGTCTTTCTCTATTCTAAGGAAAGGGGGAAGTATGTCCCTTTCTCTATTCTAAGGAAAGGGAGAAGTACATATCTTTTTCTATTCTAAAGAAAGGGAGAAGTACATGTATTTTTCTATTCTAAGTAAAGGGAGAAGTACATGTCTTTTTCTATTCTAAGGAAAGACTGTGTGTTTCTTCTCCTCCTTGGACTAGGAAGAAATCTGTACAAATAGGGATTCTTCTAACCCTTGAAGGAAGAGAAGTTTTATATACGATACTTGCCCACCCAAATACTGAGAGAGTTTGGAAGTGAACTTGAGATCACTGTAGAAGACCATAGAACTGCGTTCAATTTGTGGACTAGCTTGTGGATTCTCTTGAAGGTTTTAGCTTGTCGACTAGCTAGTGGATTCGCTTGAAGGTATCTGCTCACGCTTCAGGAGGTAATTCATGAATTAAATTTCAGAAAGTTTATGTGTTCTAACATGATTGTACGTGTTCTAGCATAAACCATGTGTTGTTTATTAATCATGTAAGCAGTATGATTCTAATATGCTTCCGATGTGCATATAGTTTTCCAACACTTTGATATGTAGGAATCATGTTGTAGTAAATTGTTTAATAGTAACAACATTAATAAATATAGTCATAAACCTCAAGACCAATGCTATCAAATGAAGCGATGAACAAGACCAACTTTGAAACTGGTGATCTGGATTATGGTTACTCTCGATTAGGGATAATAATTAGTTGTCCATCATTTATCTCTTAAGATTTAGATAGTGACACCTTAGAACCTGTTCCCCTATATTATGCTTTTTATCACTATTTTTTCTACTAACTAGTGAGGAGTGACTACAAGTTACATTTCATTGAAGCCCCAAAGATCTTTTGATGATAGCTATATTTACCTTTTTTTTAATAAAAGAGTTGTTGTTTTTCCTGAAGAATGAAATAATTTCCTATAACTTTGGAGCTTATATAAGCCCTATCTCAGCCCCATCATTCTCATTGATGTAGTTTTTACAAATCCAAGTGGGATATACACATTTCTCTAGTAATCATCACAGTTCATCTAATGATTTTCATTTCATACCAGCTCAAACTTTACTTGGTCTACACCTATGCACAAGTCTATATCGGGGATGAATTTGTGGAACAGAGCACCTATTTTTTGTTAATGTAGGGGATGTCAAGGCGTCAATAGTTGTTTCCTCAATTGGGAGATGTAGAAGCAACTACATGTTAGACTACCAATCATCATAATCCCACTAATTAATTTTATGTCACTGAGTCAGCTCAAAATGCCTAAACATCTACAAAGGGAATAAAGGAATGCTAAATGGATGTCTAGAACAACTAGCCTTTATTAGTAATATGTTGGAACTCTTATTAGAATTAGATGCAGTCTTCAAGAACAACTTGCATCTTTAGTAAAATTCTTTATTCCGGTTGTCTGTAGTCCAAAATAAGATGATGCATATAAATCTTTGAAAACATGATGGTGCTAATCGTTTCAAAGCAGGTGTTCAGAAAAAGCTTACGTATTTGGACTCAAAAAATCAAATAATAAGAACTCAACTAGTATCGAAGATAAAGATGAGTATTACCATGAAATGTTGGAGTATTTTTAGCAACACTCGGTATCCTTGCACTTTGTAGTTTTGTCCATGGCCACTATCGGTATCGTGGACCTGATAAATATTAACACATTAGTAAAAAATACTTTTATAAGATGAAAATTTCATAATAAATGTAACTTATGGAATTGAGTTACTTGTTCACTTAAGGTGTCATTGATATTTTGAGGCATAGCTTCATTAGGAGCATATTTGTGCATGAATTGTCTCATTTGGAGTAATTCTGATTGCCTATTCTCCTGATTTTTTTCATCAAGATTCATTTTTTTATTTTGTTTCACCTTTAATTCAGTAATCTTATCTAAAGGTGTTAATATTGGAGGTCCTGCAATAATTCCTAGAAAGCTAGCAAGCTTTCGACCCTCTTTTCCAATAGATTGGTTATATTAAACGACACGTCAACTATCTTGCCCGGACACAGTTTCCATATATCCTTTAGTAAAGTAGGCCTGCATACCTTTCTTGCCTCCAAATTACCTAGAAGGAAAAATATTTGAAGGCCATCAAATGATAAAAACTTACATTGTTAAATAATGGAGAGATGATCCACAATGCGCTAAATAATAGTATCACAGCAGAACAATACTAAGAAATTATTATGTCATACACAACTTGATAGATTTCATGTCAGTCTACTTGTACTAAAGTTGACGCACTTCAATGAAAAATCAAGAAGAATGTTTATCACGAAAGAGGTGTCTAAATTCAAGCCCAAAAGAAAGAAGATTGAGCCACACGAAGCCCAATAAAAGAGTTCAAAAAGTTGAACACTTAAAGTCGAAATTTCCTAGTTTAAAATTTTCCTAGTTTAAAAAGTTTTCTAGTTTAAAGTTTTTTTAGTTTAAAGTTTCTTTGTTTAAAGTTTTCCTACTTTAAAATTTCCTAGTTATTATTTTTACAAAAGTAGGATTTGAATCCCATTCTATTTGGGATAGGTTTTCCCTGGGTCAAGGTCCCAAAAGTGATGTTATAGAACCAAACCACGATAAGCTAGAATGGGCCATGGAACCACCCACGGTCCGTGGGTGGGGGTTGGTGGTTTGCACCTAGTTTGCTGGCAAGTCTAGGCCTAGGGGAGGATTAAATGGGAAATTTATTTTAAGGTTAGTTAAGTTGGGGGATGGTTTTTATTGATCAATTAAGGTATTTTAAGGATTGTAAAAGTATTAAAAGACCTTTTCCAATTCATTATTCCAAATCACAAATTAGAAACCACCATCTTCCCCAAATAACCTCTCTCTAGGAACCACCAATGGAGAAGGAGTCAAGCTTTGAAGCTCAAGATCTCACCATTATAACTCAAATTTCGTGGAGTTCTTCCCTAAAGGTATGGTAGTCTTCATCCTTGATTATGTTTCATTAAAGGAGCCCCTTCAAGGATGATTTCAAGTATTCAAAATCCCCCAAAAACCTAGGGTTTTCAATCTATGCATGGGTTCAATTCCAAAACACTTTCAAAGGTTTATATATGATGAATTACAAATGGATTGTTGAATTAATGATGATTTATGGTGGATTTCCTCTATGAACCCATGTTTCCCCCAAAATCCTAAGTTGTGAAATGTGATTGGGAATTGATTGATCATGAAAGTATGTTGAATTGTTTATGTTTATATTAAATTAGTTATTGAATCATGTTCATTCCCTTATCTAATGTATTATTCTAGATGTTTGGGTTGAGATTGATTCATAGCCTTGGAGGGCAATTTCATGAAGGATGTATGTATGATTGTGATGTGAAGTATATGTGTGTGATCCCAATGAAAGTATTATGATCATGTTTAGAATGCTATTGTGTTAGTATTGAAAGCTTACTCTCAATTTAAAACTTATGAATGATGATGATAGAATGTTAAGGGTTTCTTCAATGTAATGTTGTATCTTCAATTGGTAGGCTTAGGCATCCTCTTCTTGTATAAATGAAAGTAATGTGGTTATGACTATAATGCAATGATGGTGTTGTTGAAAGGTTATTCTCACATACACACACTCATGAATGAAAAATGAATAAATTTTCTATGATTATGTTAATGATGATGTGTTGATTGAAAGGCTATTCTCAATTGTACACTAATGAATGATAATGACATGTTGTGAAAGGACTTTCTCACAATATTGGGATGTTTAGTTGAAAGGCTATTCTCATCTTTGAATCTATGATATATCCAATGAATGAATATTGGGTTGAGACAGATACTCATCCATGAGTTGAGGCGGTATCTAGTAACAATCTCTTATCCCACAATAATGAACTAAAGTAATGAATGTTAAGTACTCAGAAGGGAATAATGCTAAGCACTGAGTGGATATGGCTTGAGATGGATGCTCATCCGTGAGTTGAGGTTGGGTATCTAGTAACAATCTCTATATCCTATTTTAATGAATGGTGGGTTTAAGGTGGATACTCATCCATGAGTTGAGGCGGAGTATCTAGTAACAATCTCTTATCCCATAATAATGAACTAAAGTAATGAATGTTAAGTACTCCGTGGGGAATAATGCTAAGCACTGAGTGTATATGGCTTTAGATGGATGTTCATCCGTGAGTTGAGGTAGGGTATCTAGTAGCAATCTCTTGAGATGGATGATCATCCGTGATTTGAGGCGGGGTATCTAGTAGAAATCTCCATATCCCATAACTAAGTGCCCTCATAGGTTTATAGCTAGTGGATCCACCTAAGTTAAATGTTCACGGTCCTACCTTAGGCAAGTAGGAATCCTTTATCCGGTGAGGGTCACACCGGAATTTCATGAATTGCTCACATGGTCTATGTCGGTTAAGGCTTACCCCCACAAAGAATGTTAATGAACTATGGCTTCTCAAGAATGCACTACTTAGTGTGGGTGGGGGTATGAGACTTCATTCATGTATTGCACAAGTAGGCTTTGAGAAGGGTTATGGTGTGTTTCTTTAATTTCTTAATGGCTAACGAATGAATGTGCTCTTAATGAAGCTATTGAAGAATGTTTACTTGTATGCTTAATGAGATGATGTATGCCTTACTTGGATTGTATTATGAGTTACTTCCATAATGTTTATGTTCCTTATGTATGTGTATTGTCTAAAGGTGAAAATCAAGAATGGTAAGTTCACTTTTGGTGGCCTTAATGTGGTACTTAGTGTGGATGGTGGTATGGGACGCTATTCATACATCACACAAAGTATAGATTGGGGTTACTTATGGTGAAAGCTTAATGTGATGAAATGGCTTATATGTTGATTATGTTCTAATGTGATGAAATGACTTATATGTTGAATGTGATTGTATCTTATGCCTTTTATGCAAAAGTTCATGAAGTTTTCTCAAATTGGCATAATGCATGGTTTTCAAACTAAATGTTCGTTTTAAAGCATGATTTTTGCATGGCTATCATACTTAGTATATTAAATGTGCTAACCCATATTTTTTCATTTTCTACCAAAGTGTATGGTTTGGAGATTTGATGTTCTACACTTGGAACATGGGTTTCTAAGGAGCTTGGAGTTGAAGATTTGGTGAGTCCTCATAGTTTCAAGGACAAACCCACCTATTTCCATTCATGTCTTTTACTTTATGTTTAGAGATTTTGTATGGGCTGAGTTCCAAAGTTTATTCAAAGTGTTGTAGATGGTTTGAGACAAAGAATAGAAATACTTCCGCTTGCGTTTATGAAAAATGACTTCGATTGTAAAGAAAGTTTTAAATTCTGCACTATTTTCCTATTTTCTTTTGTGATGAAGTACTGTGAGGCAAGTATGAGACTTTTTGGAGTCTTGTACGCCATGTCACTTCTGGGGTGTAGGCTCAGGTCGTGACAAACATGGTATCAGAGCATAAGGTTTTGGGATGGTTTTAGGATGTCTCAAACCACATCTAGTAGAGTCTTGTTCATAGTGTGAAGTGCGCCACATTTATGAATAGGAGGCTAGTGGATGTTAGGAAATTCTCACTTTTTCATTCTTCAAGTCATTCCATAGAGTTTAACTCTATAAGTTCTCTCTCCTATTCCTTATCCGATGGTCTTTAGGATATGACCACTTGAAGGGCTTATGCTAGAAGGAGTGAGGGAGAAAGGTTGGTTGTGATGCTAATTATGGCTATGTGACTTGATAGATTTGAGATGATAGATTCTAATGTTTTCTTTAGTATGAATGGGTTGCTTTATGGATATGTGTTTTGTTAATATATTTGATGAATAGTGGTGTTTAAGTGATGCCTAGAGATGTTGAGTGAGTAGACTCCTTTAAAAGAAGGGTAGAAGTGTAATTCACCTTGCTTTAGAATCATCTTGTGTGATGAGTGTGAAGGTATAGTGATGATTTGCTCCGACCTTAGAATTGAAAGAAGTGATCCTTAAAAGAGTTTGTATAGGCTTGCTCCCAAAGGTGAGATAATGTTCTTAAATGGTAAGGTCATTGAGTATCCTTGATGTTCATGAGTTAGGTTTGCTTGAAATTCTCACCTTAAGAGATGAAGTGAGTTTGAAGAAGTTTAGGCCCTGTTTGGTAGATATGAGACCTTGAGTGATGTTGATAAGATTGTTTGTGAGCAAGAGTTGCTTAATGAGAACCTTCCTAGTTTAGAAGTACCGGTTGACATCTTAGACCGGAAAGTTAAGAAAAGGAGAGTAAAGAAGTTGTTTCCATGAAAATGTGGAGGAGTAGTATGTTAGTAAGAGTTATGGTTGAGGGTGCTACTTGGGGTAGGCCAAGGGATAATGAGAAGTCCCAATATCCTCATTCTCTTGTCTTCTATTCCTATTTAAGCCTAAGAGAAAGAGTTCCTTTTTGGCTTGTTTCATGTTTTAGAGTCATGAGTGATTATGTGTTTCCATGGTCTCCTTATGATATGCATGTTCTCGATGAATTTATGTGTAAATGAGAAAATGAGTTTTTATGAATTATGTTCCTCATGTTGATGTGCATTTAGTATGACTTGCCTGTATGCTTCATGAGGTGAATTGTTGAATATGCCTATATGTGCCTTCAAGAGTAATTGCATAATGTGCTTAATGATGTTATGATGAGCATTATTTGAGTTAGAGAAGGTAATTCCTCCAATAAAATGATAAATGTTGAGCTTTCATGCATAATGAGTTCGTAGATGTAGTTCCTACTTTCTTGTGTTGCATGGAGCATGTTTGAGATGGAGTTGATGTTTCCTCCTAGTTTTGTGCATTGTTTATGATGTTGCATGCATTATGGATTGCTAGTCTGGAGTCTTTATTCCCTAAAGTGTTTAAAGTGTCAATCGAGGATGAATGTTCCTAAAGGGGAGATAATGTAACGACCCGGAAAACTAGTAAGTGAAACTAAAGCCTAACGAGTTTTGTTTTCAGTTTGACATGAGGTTTTGAGTTGTTAAATGATGTCCTGAGCTTAGGCTGAGGGGTTTAGGGGTTAAACGTCAAGGTACGACTCCCCAAGTACCAACCAAGGGGTCCTTGAGGAGGACCCTAAATCCTAACCCCCAAGACCCCAAGAAACCAAAAAGATATCAATTTGTGAAGGACTCAAGGATAGGACCTATGCCCCTTAGGTCCATCCACGCCCCGTGGATGGCCTCCGAGGGTCAAGGTCCCAAAAGTGATGTTGTAGAACCAAACCATGAGAAACCAGGACGGCTCGTGGACCCACCCATGATCCGTGGGTGGGGGTTCGTGGTTTGCACCTAGTTTACTGTCAAGTCTCAGCCTAGGGGAGGGTTAAATGGGAAATTTATTTTAAGATTAGTTAAGTTGGGGAACAATTTTTATTAATTAACTAAAGTATTTTAAGGCTTTTAAAAGTATTAAAAAACCTTTTCCAATTCATTATTCCAAATCACAAATTAGAAACCACCCTCTTCCACAAATAACCTCTCTCTAGGAACCACTATTGGAGAAGGACTCAACCTTTGAAGCTCAAGATCTCACCATTATAACTCAAATTTCATGGAGTTATTCCCTAAAGGTATGGTAGTCTTCATCCTTGATTAAGTTTCATTCAAGGAGCCCCTTCAAAGATGATTTCAAGTATTAAAAATCCCCCAAAAACCTAGGGTTTTCAATTTATGCGTGGGTTCGATTCCAAAACAGTTTCAAAGGTTTATATATGATGAATTATTAATGGATTTTTGAATTAATGATGAATTATGGTGAATTTCCTCTATGAACCCATGTTTCCCCGAAAATCCTAAGTTTTGAATTGTGATTGGGAATTGATTGATCATGAAAGTGTGTTGAATTGTTTATGTTTATATTGAATTAGTTATTAAATCATGTTAATTCCCTTATCTAATGCATTATTCTAGATGTTTGGGTTGAGATTGATTCATAGCCTTAGAGGGAAATTTCATGAAGGATGTGTGTATGATTGTGATGTGAAGTATATGTGTGTGATCTCAATGAAAGTATTATAATCATGTTTAGAATGCTATTGTATTAGTATTGAAATCTTACTCTCAATTTAACACTTATGAATGATGATGATGATAGAATGTGAAGGGTTTCCTCAATGTTATGTTGTATCTTGAATTGGTAGGCCTAGGCATCCTCTTCTTGTATAAATGAAAGAAATGTGGTTATGACTATAATACAATGGTGGTGGTGTTGAAAGGTTATTTTCATATACACAACTACTCATGAATGAAGAATGAATGAAGTTTCTATGATTATGTTAATGATGATGTGTTGATTGAAAAGCTATTCTCAACTGTACACTAATGAATGATATGACATGTTGTGAAAGGACTTTCTCACAATATGGGGATTTTTAGCTGAAAGGCTATTTTCTTCTTTGAATCTATGAGTTATCCAACGAATGAATGTTGGGTTGAGATGGACGCTCATCAGTGACTTGAGGCGGAGTATCTAGAAAACAATCTATATTTCCCATTTTAATGAATGTTGGGTTTGAGGTGGATACTCATCCATGATTTGAGGTAGAGTGTCTAGTAACAATCTATTATCCCATAATAATGTACTAAAGTAAAGAATGTTAAGTACTCAGTGGGGAATAATGCTAAGCACCGAGTGGATATGGCTTGAGATGGATGCTTATCCGTGAGTTGAGGTATGGTATCTAGTAACAATCTCTATATCCCATTTTAATGACTGTTGGGTTTGAGGTGGATACTCATCCATGAGTTGAGGCAGAGTATCTAGTAACAATCTCTTATCCCATAAAAATGAACTAAAGTAATGAATGTTAAGTACTCCGTGGGGAATAATGCTAAGCACCGAGTGGATATGGCTTGAGATGGATGCTCATCCTTGAGTTGAGGCAGGGTATCTAATAGCAATCTTTTGAGATGGACGCTCATCCGTGAGTGGAGGCGGTGTATCTAGTAGCAATCTCCATATCCCATAACTATGTGCCCACATAGGTTAATAGATAGTTTATCCACCTAAGCTAAATGTTAACGGTCCTACCTTAGGCAAGTAAGAATCCCTTATCTGGTGAGCGTGACACCGAGATTCTATGAATTTCTCTCATGGTGTATGTCGGTTAAAGCTTACCCCCACAAAGAATGTTAATGAACTATAGCTTCTCAAGAATGCACTACTTAGTGTGGGTGGGGGTATGGGACTTCATCCATGCATTGCACAAGTAGGATTTGAGAGGGGTTATGGTGTTTTCATCTAATGTCTTAATTGCTAATGAATGAATGTGCTCTTAATGAAGCTATTGAAGAATGTTTAATTATATTCTTAATGAGATGATGTATGCCTTACTTGGATTGTATTATGAGTTACTTCTGAAATGTTTATGTTCCTTATGTATGTGTATTGTCTAAAGGTGAAAATGAAGAATGGTAAGTTCAATTTTGGTGACCTTAATGTGGTACTTAGTGTGAATGGTGGTATGGGATGCTATTCATATATTGCACAAAGAATAGCTTGGGGTTACTTAAGGTGAAATCTTAATATGATGAAATAGCTTATATGTTGATTATGTGCTAATGTGATGAAATGGCTTATATGTTGAATGTGATTATATCTTATACCATTTATGCAAAAGTTCATAAAGTTTTCTCCAATTGGCATAATGCATGGTTTTCAAACCAAATGTCTGTTTTAAAGCATGATTTTTGCATGGCTATCATACTTAATTAAATGTGCTAACCAATATCTCTTCATTTTCTACCAAAGTGTAGGGTTTTGAGATTTGATGTTCTATACTTGGAAGATAGGTTTCTAAGGAGCTTGGAGTTGAGGATTTGGTGAGTCCTCATAGTTTTGAAGACAAACCCACGTATTTCCCTTTATGTCTTTTACTTTATGTTTAGTACTTTTGTGTGGGCTGAGTTTCATAGTTTATTCAAATTGTTGTAGATGGTTTGAGACAAAGTATAGAAACACTTCCACTTGGGTTTATGATAAATGACTTAGATTGTAAATAAAGTTTTAAATTCCGTACTTTTTCCCTATGTTCTTATTTGATGAAGTACTATGAGGCTTGTATGAGACTTTTTGAAGTCTTGTACACCGTGTCACTTCCGGGGTGTAGGCTCGGGTTGTGACAAATTTATTGTCCTCAAATGCTTATTTTGTGCAAATAACTTATGTAAAATCCTTGATTTCCACGTATTTGGATTGAGGAACAAAATAAGGACACTAATTTTAAAAAAGGAACGAAGCAAGCTGAAAGAAGGAAGAAGAGAGAGCCTGGTGATCGCCAAGTTCATTTGGCGAGTCACCTAGTGGCCATATGACCGCCTCAAGTTCCAGTGTGCGAAGCCCTAAAAGAGAAAATCAGGTTGGCAATAGAAAGGAGCAGTCGGCGGATCGCCGAATGGTTCCGCGATTCGGTGTTAATTCACCCAAAGTTACAGACCTGGAAGATGTTGAAGGCTCAGACAGAAAGGCAATGAAATTGGCTAAAGGGCGCATCGCCGAGTGGATCAGCAAGCCCAACTTACTGCGCTGAATGGCTCTTCACAATATATTTTTGGTGACTATAAATACGTTTTTGAACATTTAGTTTAGGAGCTTTTAGCATTATCAAGTATCATATTTTTGAATATTTCGAATTCTGAGTATTGAGAAAAGTTTTTCCTTAGCTTTGAAGAATTGAAGTTTTTCACTTTTGAGAAATTGGAAGTGGGTCTTTGAGATTCTTCAATTTGGACCTATAAAGACGAGATTAATCTTACCCAATTGATGGAAACACAATTTGGTAACAATGTTTATCTTTTTATGATGTCTAGCTAAAACCCCAATTCTTGGGGTGTGATTATGTGATTACGGGCTGATTTAGCTTATAGGTATTGCTAATTGTTAGTTTAAATGTTGTTTAGAAGTGATTCCAATCATTAATTATGGTTTAATTTAAAGAATTGTAGTTGCAAATGTAGTTCTACCTTCGTGTTTTTGGCTTGCTCGAGAGAGAGGTTTTAAAACCAAATTTATTGATTGACGGTCTGTGGGTATTGGGTTGTCATGGGTTCAGCTGGAGAGAGTGAATCCTAAGCCCTTTTCCGCACATTCAGCTTGAGAGAGTGAATGGACAAAAGTGTAGGCTGTTCTTATTTTGCATGCTTATTGATGTTCGAGAGAAATCAACTTCATTCAGGGTAAATTGTTTGAGAGAAAATTTACCTCCTCTATAGTCTAGCTTAGTCACTAATTTACAGCTATTTTCTAACAGTTGCAATTACCCATTTGTGTATATTAGCCTATAATAGAATCACATCCTAAGAACCCGTCTCATTATTGTCATTTTAGTATTGTTTGTTGCTTCTGTAGTTGATAATTAAAACAAAAAAAACCCCTGATTTGACATTCGTGTCACCCCTAATTTGAATTGACTTTATTCGATAATGTCTATTCCTGTGGATGATTTGAGCATATTCGTACTTTCCTATTGAATCTTAAATACATACCACTCCCTGTGGGATTCGACCCCAACTTATTTAATTGAGTTATTATACTGACTAGCGATCGTTGACACTTAGAATTGGATGAAGTGTCCTTGATACGTTTAAATCAAAATGGCATCGCTGCCGGGGAGTGGTGTTGGTTAAGATTCTTTGGTTAAGTTGAATTTTGTTATTTTTAGTTATAGTTAAATCTACTTACTTCCAGTTTTGGTTTTCATGTTGCTTGTTTAGTACAGAACAAAGGAGCATATTTGGTAGCAACGGTGACCTGATGGATCACCCTCCTTTCAGATTGATGATTCTTAGGAATAACATCCTAACTTTCAAGCAATTGGAGGGTGAGACCATTTATGAGTTGTGGCAAACATTTAAGGCCCTATTGCAGCAGTGCCCAACTCTTGGAATTCCTGCTTCTAGAATGCTTCTAGAGGTGTCTTGGCCCCGAAAATAGAATTGTGGCTGACCAACTCTCTTCGGGTTGTTTGATATGACAACCCTATCAAACAGCAGCCCAACTCATTGATTGCGTGGCCAAGGCCAACACGGAGACAGAGAAGGACCAAGACTTGGCCACATTGTTGGGTCAGCTGGATCTCTTGGCCAAAAAGGTCAAGGAACTGGACGTAATGTTCCAAAGAAAGATAGGTACATTCCATCTCACGAGCGTCGAAGGATAAAGGAGCATGAGGGTGGGCAAATAAAAGAGGTGCTCTTACTCATTCATCACAAAGTCGAAGAACATGATAGAGTGTTGATAGAGAAAAGAGAGAATGTCTCAACGCTAAATCAGATGACAACCTCTCACTCCATGTTCATTCAGCTACTGGAGTCCCAAATGGGTCAAGTGTTGTCTTGTCTCTACCCGCATCAAGAAAGAGGGTTGCTTAGTGACACTAAGGCAAACCCCAAGAAGTAAAATTGAGTGGGGAAGTACGTCATGCCACGACATTAACTAAGGCGCTTCTTAGGAGGCAACCCAAGTTTCACTACTTTCGTTTTGTTTTAGAAATAATTGTGTGTCGATTTTGCAGGTTGAAGTGTAGAATGTGTTCGAAAAGTTCAAGTTGGCAAGCTAAATGTCTAGTCAGTGACTTGCCGAAGAGGTCGGTGAGCCCGACTTGGACCGCCGTTGGATCCAAGAAATTCTAATGTTGGAGTCTATAAAACTCAGCGAGCCCAGGAGAAAATTGGCTTGTCGACGAACAGGTTGGCGATCCCAACTTTGTCCGTCGTTTGGACCCCCCTCTACATTAACTAGAGGTCCTATAAAACTTGTCGAGGTAAGTGCCAACTCGCTGTGTCACCGAGTGGGTCGGCGAGCAAAACTAATGTTGTCGAATGGGCGAGAACTGCACGGTTTTTAAAGGCCAAAGGTTTAAACTTTTAAACTCTTTCACATTCCCTCACTTTTTAACTTTTCAAACTCACACCTGCACTATAATTTTCTATATTTTTGCATTATTATTGTTTGTTAGTCTTCGATTGTGTATTCAGAGTTGGATTTTTTTGCCGCATAGCTTTTCAAAGTTTATATTCGACATTAAAGGTTAATTTTCCAAACCCCGAACTTGTAATTAGTAATTTTTACTCATTTGCAATTGTTCTTATCTTAGTGATGTGTTGGGCCTCTCTGATATGCAATTCTGAACTTTTGTGCCTATTTTAATTTGAATATCATGCCTAAAATGTAATATTGTTGATTTCCTGAGATTTCATGCTTTAAAATTGATCAAATCTTATTGGGTTGTGTTTTGTTATTGTTGGGTCTAGTCGGGTGAAGTCTAAGTAACCCGCATTTGTGCCAAATGACATCCTTTGCCCAATGATGGAGCGATTAACATCATTCTTAAGGGCTAAAGTCATCAAATGGCCAAATTTGGCCAAACCGGGAGAAGTCTGAGTATCTCGGGAGCATGGGTGTAATGGGTCTAAGTCTAATTGAAATAGTGCATGTTTTGATTTTTTTTTGGGGGCTGCAGGGTTGAATTTGGATGATGGGGTTTAAAGTAGGCACGTTGGGCAGTTTGGTGAGTTGGGTCGAGCTCGCCAAACCACTCGGTGGTTCGCCGAATCTCCCTTGATCGTCTTTAATTTCATGCAATTATTGAGTGGGGATTCTGTAACTTTCGGTGAGAAGCCTGAGTTCACCGAGTGCACTCGGTGACTCACTGAAAGTCCTTCTTGATCACCCTTTCTGCGCCCTAAACCCTTAAAATCCACTGCAACTTTTGGCGGGCTTGTCTTTTCTCGCCGAATGTTGTAGGCAATTCACCAAAAGGCCCCTCCTATCACTGACATGCCAACTTTTCTGAGAAATTTTGAGCCAATCCTTTCGGCGAGCCCGATATGACTCACCAAAGTGATTTGGCGACTTGCCGATCGGTTCAGCGAGTCTATCTACAACTATTTTTCTACAACTTTGCTTGAAGTGTTTCTCACTTTCAACAATGTGTTTGCAGATATGGCTAGACCAAAATTGGAAGGAAGAGACATGCCGCCCCGTAAGAGAGCTAATGGAATAAAATTTAATGAGGATGCAGCTTCATCCAGGGCTAAAACTACCAAATTTTCCATAACAGGTAGGAAGGGAAAAGGGAAGGGTAAAGCTCCTGCTCCGACAGTGACGGCATCTATGCCACTCACCTCACCACTTCTGAGAGTGAGGGTAAGCACCAAGATCCTCGGGCTACCACTTCTGAGCCTGAGGATAATGAGTTATTGTCAGCCATGAGAGCTGAGTTGCGATCAAAGAGGCTGAATGATCCGTCTAGGATCAGGGCCACCCAGGTCACCACTACTCCTACTCCTACTCCTACTCCTACTCTAGCATAGGTTGTGGTTCTTGCACCAGCTGTACAGGGTCCTCTTCCTTGGTCTATGAACAGACTGAAGATTGAAGGGTTGATGACCATGATAGAGGAAAAGAAGTTGTCCACTAATGAAGTCATTGACAGATATCCGGAGATCATGAGTTGCTTAAGGTTCAACACGTTCCAACTGTTCACTAAACCCCGTGGTCCTTATGTTCCAAATTTTGTCCGAGAGTTCTACACTTCTTATGGAGCTCTAGTAACACAAGGGAAGAAGCCAGCTGGTAAATTCAAGCCGATAGACTATATGGTTATCAGGGGGAGAAAAGTGAAGTGTGATAGTGATGATATCAATGCAGTCCTGGGTTGCTCAAATGATATCGATGACGACTATCAGCAGATGATCAGGATAAAAACGATGGAGAATATGAAAAAGTGGTTGGCTCCTCTTATATCAGATGATACTCCCTAGTGGCTCGAGGTTGGGGCATCCATTGAAAAGAAGGATCTCAATGTAGCAACGAGGTATTGGTTTGGCTTCATCAGCAATACCATCATGCCATCCCAGAACGAGTCGATTCTCTGCTACACCAAAGCAGCTTGTCGTGGTTGCATCATTCATGAGACGAGGTTGATCTTGGGGATGATTATTACATAAGAGATTCTCATGAGGGCCAAGCAAAGACAGACGTCCCTTCCATTTCCGGTGTTGATTACCGAGCTGTGCAGACAAGCTCGGGTGCCTAGAGATGAGAAGAAGGATGTGGAAGTGATTCCCACATCTTCTACTGACATCCAGAGGATTGAGGTAGAGTACTTGAAAGATGAGGCAGAGAAGAAGATGGCAGCCCCGATGAAAACATCCTTGATTTTTGATGTTCAGACACTACCTGCAGAGGAAGTATTGCCTACTCCGGCCCCTATGCCTTCAGGTACATCTAGTGCTTCCCCTTCTATTACGCCTAGTACCTATGCTCCCCCCTTGCCTCCCAGATCTGGTATGGATGTTGTTGTTGCCCCACCTTCACTCATCGAGGATGCATTGTTATGGATGGGGCAGCTAGCCCATTCTGCTGATAGACGTGCCGCCATACTTGAGGTCACAATTCCTGGCATAATCGAGAGGGCCATTGCCGATGCTGTGACACCTCTGTGTTCTACTATTGATGCCCTTGCAGTACAAATAGCAGTGTGCAAGCAAGGCTAATAGGCTACTGAGGAGGTGACAGCTCTAAAGGCCACTATTGCTGATCTTAGGAGAGATGTGGACCAATCCACAACTGAAGTCCACCTACATGTCAATAATCTTCGGGACAGTGGAGATCCCAGATGTACCTCCAGCTACCACCGGAGATGAGGTTCAAGTTGAGGAGGTAGATGCTGTTGAGTCTAAGGATGAGACCGATGAGGAGCTGCTTGTTGTTATGAGGTGGCTTCTTATGAGGGTCTCACGGAGATTGAGGAGGCCATGGTAGATGTAGTTGTGCAGACCTCTTTGGCAGACACACCCTTGACTGACCTTAGTGGAACTGGTACTGTTGATGTGACTCCCGTCACTGATGCCCAAGTTCAAAGTGTTGCACCGGGCACTGATGCCCCGACAGATGGAGCAACTGCGTAGATAGGATCCCTCTTTACCTCTTTCTTTATTTTCTTTTATTCATTTTTGGATGTTTTATTGCATTTGAGGACAAATTGCTTTTTGTTTGTGGTGGGGTGAGGTATTTCTATACCTACCTCTTGTGATTATGACTTTTCTGTATATATTGAGTTTTGTGATATATATTGTGTTTTGGCACTGTGTTGTGGATTTTTGAGCTTGTGGCTCCTTGTTTTAATTGAAAATGGTTTTTGGACCTTTCTAAAAAATTTCAACCCTTTTTTTATTGTGTTCGAAAGTGGTTGTTCTTATGCAAATTTGAGTATCGGTTATGATCAATGTTGATGACTGAAATGGTACTCTTAATCGAACAAACATGAATGTGCGGCTACGATGAGGCCAAAGGAAGTTACATAGATAATATGTGAACTTTTTGCCTCTCGTTGTGTCTAGCCAATTATTCAATTATTGAATTGAGTCTCTTGTGATGAACATTGTACACTAGCAAAAGTGTGGAGTCTTGTTTGACATCAGTGTCAATGCCTTGTGTGCTGAGCTTACCGCGAACCACATGTGATGACACCTCGAATTTACCCCATTGGTCCAGTTGACTAAGTGATGCAAGCTCTTGAAATGATCTTAGGCAAAAAATTTAAAGAGTGAAAAATTTGACATTATACCTCTTTTGTGGCCTACCTTGTGAGTGTGTGAACTGTGCTTGAACACCCTTTGAGCCTCAGCCTTTTCTTGGAAGAAACTTGATGCAAATGAGACCTCTCTTTATCCCTTCACCCATAATCCTCATGAAGTATGGTTTGTTTGAATAGCCAACTTAGGCCAAAAGCGTAAGTTGGGGGTGTGGTGAAAAGAGAAGGTAAATCAAGAAGTGCAAAGAAGTCCTCCTTGACCCATGGTTTTGAGAAAGATTGAACCCTTCCATACAAAAAAAGAAGAGAAAAAGAAAAGAAAATAAAATGAAAAAGTTGTGGAATAAAGTTGTGAAAGTTGCAAAACAAATGGGGTGTCCGGTATTCCATGGAAAGTGAATAATGGGGTGAATTGTGAGCATGAATGAGAATGATGAAGAAAACGAAAGGAAGTGTTGTTCACAGCACATTTCATGAGGATAGCAACCATTGAGCCTAAATGACCATACCTTTGCACTCAGCCCCATTACACGCCTTGAAAAGACCTTTTTGATCTTGAGTGAGCTGAAGCAAGTGTTGATTGCAAAATAAGGGCAAACCTATGGGTGGAGTCATGCATGTGTTCATCTTTGTGAGTGTGAGAGTTGTTTGTATTCCAGAGCTATAAATTGTTAAACAATTGTGTGTGCATATGGAATCATATTTTTGTGAGGGCATTTGAGTACCTTTGTTGAGTTTGAACTTGCATTTGAAGTAAGTATTGTGAACTTGAGAATCTTTGATATTGGTGAGTCACAACTTGAATCTTTGATTGCGCAATTGATCCTTGCATAAGTAAGTTGAGTCTTGTTGTGTGCATTCATGATTGATTCTTGTGTAGCACTGTTTGAGACATCCTTTTTAAACTGCTGAACTTGAGTTTTACTTGAGGACAAGCTAAAGTTTATGTTAGGGTGTTGATTAGTTCGAGATTTGGACTTATTTAGGGCTTTATTTGTATAGATTTAATGTCCTCAAATGCTTATTTTGTGCAAATAACTGATGTAAAATCCTTGATTTCCAGGTATTTGAACCGAAGAACAAAATAAGGACACTAATTTGCAAAAAGGTACGAAGCGAGCTGCAAAAAGGAAGAAAAGAAAGCCTGGTGATCGCCAAGTCCATTTGGCGAGTCGCCAAATGGCCATTTGACAACCTAAAGTTCCAGTGTGCCAAACCCTGAAGGAGAAAATCAAGTTGGTGAGAGAAATGAGCAGTCGGTGGATCGCTGAATGGTTCCGCGATGCAGTGTTAGTTCGCCCAAAGTTACAGACCTAGAGGATGTTGAAGGCCAAGACAGAAAGGCGATGAAATTGTCTAAAGGGCGTATTGCAGAGTGGATCGGCGAGCCTGACTTACTGCGCTGAATGGCTCTTCGCAACATATATTTGGCGACTATAAATTAGTTTTTGAACATTTAGTTTAGGAGCTTTTTATCATTATCAACTATCATATTTTTTGAATATTTCGAATTCTGAGTATTGAGACAAGTTTTTCCTTAGCTTTGACGAATTGAAGTTTTTCACTTTTGAGAAATTGGAAATGGATCTTTGAGGTTCTTCAATTTGGACCTTTGTAAAGACGAGATTAATCTTACCCAGTCGATGGAAACACAATTTGGTAACGATTTTTATCTTTTTATGATGTCTAACTAAAACCCCCAATTCTTGGGGTGTGATTATGCGATTATGTGTTGATTTAGCTTATGGGTATTGCTAATTGTTAGTTTAAATGTTGTTTAGAAGTGATTTCAATCATTAATTGTGGTTTAATTTAAAGAATTGTAGTTGCAAATGAAGTTCTACCCTCGTGTTTTTGGGTTGCTAGAGAGAGAGGTTTTAAAACCAAGATTATTGATTGATGGTCTGTGGGTATTGAGTTGTCATGGGTTCAGCTCGAGAGAGTGAATTCTAAACCCTTTTCCACACATTCAGCTCAAGAGAGTGAATGGACTAAAGTGTAGGCTGTTCTTATTTTGCATGTTTGTTGATGTGCGAGAGAAATCAACTTGATTCAGGGTAAATTGTTTGAGAGATAATTTACTTCCTCTTTAGTCTAGCTTAGGCACTAATTTACAGCTATTTTCTAACAATTGCAATTACCCATTTATCTATATTAACCTATAATCGAATCACATCCTAAGAACCCATCTCATTATTGTCATTTCTGTATTGTTTGTTGTTGTTGTAGTTGATAATTAAAACCAAAACCCCTTGATTTGACATTTGTGTCACCCCTGATTTGAATTATGTCTTTATTTGATAATGTTTATTCATATGGCTGATTTGAGAATATTCGTACTTTCCTATTGAATCTTAAACACGTACCACTCCCTCTTGGATTCGACCCCAACTCATTTAGATGAGTTATTATACTGACTAGCAATCGTTGACACTTAGAATTGGATGAAGTGTCCTTGATACGTTTAAATCAAAGACATATACCATAATAATAAGAGATACATCATAAAACAAAAACGATAAGCATAAGAGATAACAACATAGTCATAGGCATAATCAATGCATCAAGATCAACATAACATAAGAGAAACACTTCATAAGTAACCCTTAAAGCATGTTTGGGCAATGCATGGATAAGACCCCATAAATCTCACCCATGCTAAGCAAACCCCTTTAGGCCCTCATTTATATTCATCATCTTTTGATATGATCCTTAGCTTAATTCTCATAGACAAGGGAACATTCACCATTAGTCAAACATATCAAGGAAGGAAACTATAGCAACAATCCAAGCTAATCTAACATCATGCAAGTAAATCTCATATTATAACATACTTACAATACTTCCTTGAAGTAATCTTGTTTCATTAGAAACATGCTACTTTGATTAGGGGCTTTTCCCTCAGATTCATACTAATCATGGAAAAGTATCTCTCTACTAGTCCAGCACTACAAGAAAAGTGTGAATTACATGGGGATTTTCCTGGGTATTAGTATGAAAATCCGTAGGAAACTTATTTTCTTGCAAATTATTATACTAATCACCAGGAAAATCCCCATGTATTTCACACTTTTCTTGTAGTGCACAACACGTCATCACTCGTGAATGGTTATAATTTACCAAATCAAGGCTATCAAGTAAAGGCACCTTACTATGCTAGACCAAGCTATCATGGAAAGCATACTCTCATGCAAGTCCATGCTACTCAAGGAAGGGTACTATTTCTTAATCCAAGCTATCATGAAATGATGTGGCCTCACCTAGTCAAGCTATCATGCAAGCATCCTTTTCTTCTAGTTCATGCTACATTGGAAGGATACAATTTCTCAATCCAAGGCTATCCATAAGTTCTACTATCTCAAGCTACTATATATAGGCTCAATCTCAAGCACTACTAATCATAATTCATCATATAAGCTTGAATCTAATCAATTCATGTCTATATGCTTTAATATTAAGCAAATCATATCTAGGTGCTCTAGTCTCAAGCAATCCATAAAGTAATTCATCCTTAGAAGATTACATCTAAACCCTCAATTTCCCCTTTCATGGCTTAAAACTCAACTATATCAAATTCACCTTAGAATCATAGGTTAATCATGGATACATGTATAATCATACTAAAATCATGCAATTCTACCATAAACAATCACAAACAATCATAATCCACTCTATTGGATCATAACCCATAACATTAGAAGAAACCCTAGATTGACTTGGGGAATTATTCTTCTAAATTGGGGAAAACATGGGGGCTTCATGGATGAAAGGAATCCATGAATGAATAAGCCATCATTCCTTGATTACAATGCCAACAAAGCTTGGAAGAATGGATATTTGGTTTGAGCTAGCTTGATCCTCTTCTTTTTTTTCTTCTTCTTCACTTTCTAGAGAGAATTAAAATGACACCACTAAATCCTAATTAAAACCGGAAACCCCAAGGTACCCCTAAATTTAACCACCCAAAATGGTCTCACTGCCTCATCCACGAGAACCCAACCACGGGGCATAGGTTGACCTACAACCTGTACTGGTTGGGTGTGGTTTGAGGTTCGAGACACGGGAAATTGGCTTGGACCTACGACCCCTATCCACGAGGCGTGAATCCACCCATGGGGAGTGGGTCCTGTTGTTGCTGTAGGTCACTGTCTTGGGCAATTTTCTTGGGGCCTTCTTCATAGGCCCTTGGTAGGTCCTTGAAGGGTGACACCTTGATATTCTAATATGCTAAACCCTCTATTAAAGTTCGGGGTATTACATTATCTCTCCCTTGGGATCATTCCTTCTCGAATGACATTCTAGGCACTTCTTGAAGGAGACAACTCAAGACTAGCAACCCATCATGCATGCAACACATCTAAATGCACACAACCAAAGAGGAATCATCAACCTTAAGCTAAATATGGTCAATGCATTACAAGGAAGGTAGGAACTACACCGAACAGCCCAAAATGCATAAAATTCAGCATATACTCATTTTCAAGGAGGAACTACCATCTCCGGGCTAAATTACATTCAACACCATCTCATGGAGCTCATATGTAAATTAAATCTGAAAAAGCATATCTAAACATGTTCATCAACTCATGCATTCTATAGGCAACTCTACTTAATGCACTACAACATGAGGAAAACAATTCACATAAGTCATTTCTTTAAGCTTTTTCATGAACATGCAGATTTAGAAATCATGTCAATGCATAAAACACACATGACTTTCTAAACAAGGAGCAAACCATAAGGAACTCACAACTCCCCACCTTTCTGAGGAATCTTTCCAATACATTCTAGCCACTTAAAGACATGGAAAATCGGATGCAATGATGCCACCCATTAGGCAACCTAGCTCATAAGCACCCTTACCAACACATCTCAAGATATCTTACGGGCCTACAAAACGGGGACTAAAACTTCCCAACCCATTACACCTTTCAAAGGAGGGAAAATCAATCAAACCCCAAATATGAACATTAGGAACACTCAACGACCTTTCTATCTATGTACACCATCTCCCCCTTAGGAGAAAGCCAAAATGGACTTTTTAAGCACCATATCCTTCAACTCTAAGGTCGGATCAAGTTATCACTAAGCTTTCACATCCATCACACAAGATGACTCTATCTATGGTAAACTATATTACTACCCTTTTTGAGGAGTCTACCTACTCAACACATTAAGGTATTACCAAAACACCCTATACACCAAGTCTTACCCACATACACAAAACTCATAATGACTAAGTAGGGTTCTACTTCAATAGCACATAACAACAATGTAGCCAATCATACTAAGGACAACATCAAAGTCTAGCATATCAAGTTTATCAAGTCACAAAAGACAAGCAACACCTGAATCTAATAAAGCATAAAACACATACCGGTAGTCTCATTCGGAGGACACTCTTGTTCACCTCTAGCTTGGAGAGCATAGAACCTATTTTGCCTTGGAGGACTCCCATCCGAACCACTAGGGACAACTTGCTTAACCTTAGCCTTCATCTTTGGACAATTTCTCATCTTGTGGCCACTCTCACCACAACTAAAGCAACCCTCACTACCGGCCAAACACCTACCCTCATGTCTTTTTCCACATCTAGCACAAGAAGGCCATAGGGTATCACTACTAATTCCTTGTAGTTTAGGGTTAGACACCCTATCTTCACTATACTTACGAGCATTGGAGTAGTCTTGCCCGGAAAACCTTTGATGATTCCTAGAACGACGATATTCGTCGGACCTCAGATGAGAGGAATCACCATCATCATTTCTTGACCTCTTTTCCTCGCTAGATCTCCCTTTTAGTTTTGCCTCCTCAATTTGTTGAGCATGAGTCATAAAAAGAGAAATATCCATATCATGATCAAGCATAGCCGTACGACATTCTTTCACCACTAGATTAGACACTCCCGACACAAACTTACTCATAGTAGCCCTATGATCCGCCACAATAAATGGAGCATACTTAGATAGTTGGGTAGACCTCAAGGTGTATTCCTTAACACTCATACTACCTTGCCTAAGGTTCATGAATTCAAGCATCTTAGCCTCTCTCATCTCTAGCGGGAAAAACCTATCAAGAAAAGCATTTTTGCACCTCTCCCACTCTATGGGATCCATTTCCACCAATCTAGACTATTTCCATTGATTAAACCACACTTAAGCAACTCCCTTAAGTTGGTAAGCGGCTAATTCCACCTTCTCCACCTTAGTAACTCCCATAATTTCTAACACCTTATAGACCTCATCTATAAACTCTTGAGGATCTTCCTCCATCTTTGACCCATAAAACTCTGTAGGGTTCATCCTCATAAAATCCCTCACTCTTGAAGCAGTCGTACCCACAATTGGGTTCACGGGGCCTACCACCTCTCTATTGTCTTGAGCAATCATGACTTGAGCCAACACTTAGAAAGCCGACCTAAACTCCGCATTTGATACATTTTCATCCAAAGGATCATTCGGAGCTTGAGAAGGAGCTTGGTGAGGAACTTCTTGATCCACATTGTCTTCCTCCTTCCTTCTAGCATTAGCCCTTGTAGTAATCATGTCTTGAAAACCATCGGTCATGGGTTAAGAGAAAGACCTTATAGAGTTAAACTCTATGGAACAACTTAGAAAAGTGAAGAAGCGAAGTTTCCTAACGTCTAATAGCCTCTCATTCATAAATGTGGCGCGCTTCACACTTATGAACAAGACTCTACTAGACGTGGTTTAAGATATCCTGGAACCATTATAAACCTTGTGCTCTGATTACCAAGTTTGTCATAACCCAGGGGTACCTCCTAGGCGTAACACGGCGTACAAGAGCCCGAAGGACCTCATATAAAGCACTTAGCTTTCATAAGATAAGATAATAGAAAATGGTGCAGACATTTAAAACATTTTCCAATATATTCAAAGTTCATAAAACGAAATGGAAGTCTTTAACGCTTGTCTTAAACAATCTAATACATGAAAGTCTAGGGACACATCCCATACAAAAGTGCAAAACATAAAATAAAGACATAAAGGAAAGGTGGTCAAATCCTAGATGCTATGAGGACTCACCAAATCTTCACTTGCTTGCTCTACTAAGATCCTAGCCACGGGAACGGAAGTCAAGATCGCCGGACCCTACATTTGATAAGAATGTAGGCTAGAGTATGCGTTAGTACAAAATGTACTAAATATGATGGCTAGCATAAATCATCAACATAAGCATATCATAGGCATTAGTTAACATAAGACATATACCATAATCATAAGAGATACATCATAAAACATAAACTATAAGCATAAGCGATAACAACATAGTCATAGGCATAATTAATGCATCTAGATCAACATAACATAAAAGAGACACATCATAAGTAACCCTCAAAGCATGCTTGTGCAATGCATGGATAAGATCCCATAAATCTCACCCACGCTAAGAAAATCCCTTAATGCCCTAATTCTTATTCATCATCTTTTGATCACATCCTTAGCTTAATTCTCATAGACAAGGGAACATTCACCTTTAGTCAAACATGTCAAGGAACGCAGCTATAGCAACAATCCAAGCTAATCTAACATCATGCAAGTAAATCTCATATTAGAACATAGGTTAATCATGGATACATGTATAATCATACTAAAATCATGCAATTCTACCATAAGCAATCACAAACAATCATAATCCACTCTATTGGATCATAACCTATAACGTTAGAAGAAACCTTATATTGACTTGGGGAATTCTTCTTCTAAATTGGGGAAAACATGGGGGCTTCATGGATGAAAGGAATCCATGAATTAATAAGCCATAATACCTTGATTACAATGTCAACAAACATTGGAAGAATGGAGACTTGGCTTGACCTGGCTTGATCCTCTTCTTCTTCTTCTTCACTTTCTAGATGGAGAATAATTGAGGGGGAATTGGGTTTCTTTTTGGATCTTGAAGTAATGAATTGAATGACTTAATTTAGGGGTCTAAAGTTTTTATATAAGTTGTCTGGATTAGGGTAAAATGACACCACTTAATCCTAATTAAAATCGGAAACCCCAAAGTACCCCTAAACTTAACCATCCAAAACTTTCTCACTGCCTCATCCACAAGACCCCAACCACGGGGCATAGGTTGACCTACGACCCGTACTGGTTGGGTGTGGTTTGGGGTCTGAGACACGGGAAATTGGCTTGGATCTACGACCCCTATCCACGAGGCTTGGACCCACCCACGTGGAATGGGTCCTGCCATAGGTCACTGTCTTAGGCAATTTTCTTGGGGCCTTTTTCATGGGTCCTTAAGGGGTGACACCTTGATGTTCTAATATGATAAACCCTCTATTAAAGTTTGGGGTGTTAAAACCTATGCGTCGAGTATTCATGAGAATAGTAGTATCTTTGAGTCCTTGAATTTTGGAGTCATTGAGTTTTAAGTATTGAGTTTTATATATGGTTATTGAAAACCTTTAAATGAGTCATTCACATACATAATTCGGCATCAACCCTATTTTTATAAGTGTTTTATAATTATTCATAATTTGTTTAAAGGCTTGAGTAAATGAGTATGAGGAAGAGTAGAGTCAAGTTTCATTTCTTTAAAATGAATTTATGGGAACTAAGTATTCCCAACATTAAATGTTTTCACATTTAAAAGAGGAGGAAACTAAGATTTCAAAAAGAGTTTTGCGAATTTTGAGTACCATCTCTTTTAAGAGAAAGATTTTTGAGTAATAATCTCCAAACACAGAAAATTTATGTTTTCTTAATAACATAGAGTGTATTTTTGGGAGTAGTATTGAACACCGATATGGGGAGAGTCCTAACAACTCACAACCCCCATAAACCATGTAGCCAACGTCGGTAGAAAGGGTCATACTTTTTAGATGATTCCTTATTGCTTTTTAGCATAGACTAGTGGATCCACTTAGTTAGTAAGTTTCATACCCTGACAAAGTATAGGACAGTTTTGGAAGCATGGGCTAGACGATGTATCATCACATAGCTCATAGTGATGGTTGTCGACTAGAGAATCTCCCAAATAGAGTTATTTTCTATCGTTACATACAATTGAGTTATTATTGTATTTTTGTATACAATTGAGTTATTATCCATTGTTTTAAAATCTTTCACAATATTGCATCTTTTATTCTTTCTTTATCCTTGAGTATCCAGAGTTGAACTACGTTTCATCGAGTTGAGTTGAACTATGTTTCACAGAGTTGAGTATTTTATTGTTGAGTTGAGCCCTATTTCTCGGAGTTGAGTTAAACTATGTTTCACTGAGTTGAGTATCTTACTATTGACTTAAGCCTTATTTTCTCAGAGTTGAGTTGAACTATGTTTCACAGAGTTGAGTATTGTATTGTGTAGTTGAGCCCTGTTTCTCTGAGTTGAGTTAAACTATGTTTCACTGAGTTGAGTATCTTACTATTGAGTTGAGCCCTTTTTTATCTGAATTGAGTTGAACTATGTTTCATTGAGTTGAGTTCATTTGTGCTGAGGGAGTTGAGAAGAAGTAAGTATGTTTCTGTTCCATCAGTTCAAGCTTCTGTTCCATCAGTTCAAGCTTCTGTTTATTCTTTAGAATTCCCCTTACATGCTCGTACGTTCCATGTGCTGAGCCATTTGGCCTGCATCGTTTCATGATGCAGATACAAGTATTCAAGATCATCAACAGGCATTTCGTTGAGGTCATGTGATATTCCAATCAGCTTTGGTGAGCTATCTTATATTCCGTAGAACTTCACATTTATCCTATAGTTAGTAGTTTTGAGGTGTCGTGGGTCTTGTCCCGATATCCTTCTGTAATAGTAGAGGCTTCATAGATAGACAGAGTTGAGGAGTTTATGTATTTACTTTTATTTTGAGTATTATATAAACTTTTAAAAAGGTTGAGTATTTGAGTTTATTGAATTTATTTTAGTTTTACGCTTTTGTATGCTTGAGTTAGTGTTCCGCATGTAGCCAGCCAGGATAAGGGTTTGCTTGGGGACTAGGAATGGTTCTTCTATGCCAGCCATGTCCAGGGTGTAGGCTCTAGTTGTGACAATTACCCACTCCAAGTAATTTCTTTCGAGCATCAACCAGAGAACGGAAGTAGGAATTAAGTTTGCAACATTAAGCCTTAAGTTAACCCCATGATAGATAGACCAAATACATACATGAACAACAACTAAACAGAGCATAGTGCAATACCCACTACATTAATTAACTCCAAACCCCATTGGAGCACCCCTAGATCTTGGGGTTTTAGCCACCCATCACAAAAAGTAAAGAAAGTATACCTTTCATGGAAGTAGTCATAGGTAACTTGAAATCAAGCAATTAAGAGTAAACCCACTTTGGATTTAACTTCAAATTATCGAATTCAAGATTCAAATTGTAAATGTCACGACCCAGGGGTACTCCCTAGATGTAACATGGCATATAGAACCCTGAACGACTCCATACAAGCCACTTAGCCCTCATATCATAAAAATAGAACAACAAGAGTAAAACAATAGTCCAAGTCCAAAATATTTTATAAAACGAAAAGCGGTAGTATAAACTCTTGTCTCATCATAGACATTACAATAGAATGAAATTGGTCCTAGCCTATACATCATGTCCAAAATATAAAATACATGAAAGAAACTAAACAATAAGTGTTCGTCCTCGAAGCATGAGGACTCACCAAAGCTCAGGAATCAATCAAATCACCAACTAGCTACGAAACTGAGCACCCAGAATATCGGACCCTACATTTGGGTAAAATGTAGGCAAGAGTATGCGTTAGTACAGAACAATGTACGAAGTATGATAACCATGCATAAAACATTTAAAATAAGCTAAAAGGGACATTTCATATCATGACATGCAATTGACCACGTTAAACATGATATAAAAGAGTTATAAAACATAATTTATAAATCATGGTTAAATGCAAGAAAAATTCTTCTTTAAAAGCTTTGAACTCATATGTGATACTTCTTGAAGTAACCTTAGTTCATTAACACTAGTTGGGAATTAGCCTTAACCGACATTGAGACCATGTAAGCTATAACATGATCCCTCTGTGTCTCCGACACTGAAAAGGGTTGTTCTGCTTGCCGAAGGTAGAACCTCAACTTCTTGCTTAAGTGGATCCACTAGCTAATCAACCTATGGGGCACATAGTTTTAGGATAAGGAGATTGCTTCTAGAAACCCGGCCTATACTATGGGAGAGCTTCCATCTCATATGATTGCTTTGGAAGTGCGGCCTCTACTACGGAAGAGCTTCCATCTCATATTATATACCCACTCGTTGCTAAGAATAAATCCCACATAATAGTTATTAAGTTTTGACTTATCTCATAATCCTTGGAAAGGTGCCCTTGGGCAACCAAACCAAGCTAGTTTCATTAAGATAGCTCCTTGTCTTTGATTCAATTAGGTGAGAAAGCCTTTCAACCTCGGAATCCTTTCTATGTGAGAAAACCTTTCACATCATGCTAGTAATGTGTTTATGAGAATGTCCTTTCAACAACACAACAACAACATCATCATTGGTACTTTACTCTCAAAGCACCCTTAAAACATTTGCATAGATTTCATAAAGCAATGCACAAGTCCATAATTCACCTCTTGAGGTCAAAACGCACTTTCAATCATCAATACTTAGAAAACATGGGTTAGTTATGGATTTCATCATAAATACATGTAAAGCTTGCAATACATGCTTAATTTCATAAAACTCTTCCTTAAAGATCAAAATCCCACATCATATGATTCATAACTTGAAAACATGGGGATTACATGGGTTCATGGGGGAAATCATCATAAAATCATCATGTATCATCAATTCATGCATAAGAGATCATAATTCAATAATTTAAATCAATAATAAAGAGAACCCATGATAATTGAAGAAAACCCTAACTTAATTGGGGAATTCTAATCTTTGAAATTAAGGAATTTAGGAACTCCATAGATGAAAGGAATCCATGGATGAAAACTATTGTACATTGACTCCAATTGCTAGCCATCAATGGAGGAATTAGCTTGAAACCCTAGATGAATCCTTCTTCGTCTTCTTCAAATTTCTAGAGAGAGAATATTTGGAGAGGAATTTAGTTTTCTTTTTTGTGAAATTGGAAGAATGAAGTAAATGGGTTAATTTGGGTGTTGAAAAAGCTTATATAGGGGCCTTATTCAAGGGTAAAACGACGTAGTTTTTGGAACTAATTAATTATGAAAAGACCCAACTGCCTCTGGAAATAACTGACAGCAATGACCCACGAGATCCTCACTGACATACCGTGGATGGACCAACGGTCCGTCTTGCACACTCGTGGTTGGTGGTCAGAGAGTTTTACCTGGACCCACGGCTCCTAGACCACGGACCACAGACACACCTACAGTCCGTAGGTCCAATCGTGATCCATGCCCTGGTGAACCTCTTAGGGACCAATCCAGTGACCTACCTACGCTCCATGGCCCACACCACGAGCCATGGTTAGCCCCTCATGGATGGCACTTGGGAAGTCTGAATTTCGCTACGCTTCCCTCTTTCGAATCTGGGGTGTTACACTATCTCCCCCTTGGAACCATTTATCCTCGAATGAGATTTTAAACTAGTTCTAAAAGAGTAGGAGCGGAACTAACAACCCAACCTACAATGCAATGAATACAACCAAGGAAGAACTATCGACTCCAAGCTAGGACGTTGTCAAAACGTAATAAGAGGGGTGAAACTAACTCTATCAACCCATCATGCATGCAATGCACATAAACAAAGAGGAAACATCAACTCCAAGATAATCATACTCAAATGCATCATAAGGAAGTAGGAACTACATGTAGCAACCCAATATACATGAAATTTCAAAAAAATTCATGTTCAAGGAGGAACAACCTTCTCCAAGATTAAAGCATGCTCAACACAATCTAATGGAGCCCATATGCAATTTACTTTTTTTTAAAAGCATTGCTAAAGCATGTTCATCAATTGATCTCATGAAGTCTATAGGAAACTCATACTCAATGCACAACAACATGAGGAAAATTAATCATATAAACTCATTTTCTTTCAAAACACAAGTTTTCATGAACATGCATCACATAAGAAAATCATGGAAATGCATAAAAACACATGACTCCCAAAACAAGGAAAACCCAAGAGGAACTCATTGCCTCAATCTAAAATAGGAGTAGAAGGAAAGTGAGAAGGATATCGGGACATCATATCAGCCTCGGACTCCCAATTATCACACTCAACAAACTGATTCCTCCACAAAACCTTCATGGAAGAAATTTCCTTGTTTCTTAACTTCTTGACATGCCGGTCTAGAATCTCTACTGAAACTTCTTCATAAGAGAGACTTTCAGCAACTCCCAACCCTTCTAGGGAAACAATAGATGTTGGATCTCCAACACACTTCTTAAGCATAGAGATATGGAAGACGGGATGCACTAATTCCAACTCATTTGGCAAATCTAACTCATAGGAAACCTTGCCAACATTCCTCAAAACTTGATATGGGCTTACATACCGGGGACGAAGCTTCCCCTTATTGCAAAACCTCATCACACCATTCAGGGGTGAGATTTTCAAGTAAACACAATCGTTAACATCAAACTCTAGATCCCTTCTTCTCACATCGGCATTCGACTTTTATCTACTTTAAGCCATTTTCAATTTTTACCTTATAAGCCGAACTTTCTCCATGGCCTCTTGTACCAATTCGGGACCAATTAGAGCAACTTTACCCTTCTCAAATGAACCTATGGATGATCTACACCTACTACCATATAGGGATTCAAATGGAGCCATATCGATACTCGAGTGATAGCTATTATTGTAACTTTCACTCCTCGAGCCTACACCCTGGACATAGCCGGCACTCGAAGACCATTGCTGGCCCCCAAGTGAACCCCCTGGCCTGGCTTTCTTAACTCAGCGGAAACTTAACTCAACAGAATAACTCAATGCAATGAAAGGTCATAAAACAACCTAACTGATAAAAACTGGCCAAAAAGGCAACTCGTGTCTCAAAATAGAATATTTATATATATACATAGATGAGAGACTCAATACTAACTAACTGACGGTCTATGAAGCCTCTATAACACTGAGAAGGATGTTGGGACAGACCCCACAACATCCTAATAAAACAAAACTAGGAACACAAAATAAAAGAGTCCTCCGGAAGGCAAGGAGGCTCACTACTTGATAACATGGCCAGCATGGATGACACTAACATGAGTGGCATATACCCCTCAAGACCATTCACACGGAGTCAAGCAAAGGATCTCCAAGGCCTACAAACAATGTTCATGAAAAGGGAAGCGTTAGAGGAGCTTGAAGGTCACCAAAGAAGGACATACAATGTTTGTAAGTTACATCAAAATGAAAAGGAAGAAGGAAAGAGGCCATGTGTGCAAATGACCATTTCATGAATTCAAGAATTCACAAAATAAGGCAACCAAACAAGGCCCTTATCTCATTAAGGGTAAAATTGTCAAAAGTGTCGTGTTTATTTTTTTAGTATAAATAGTAGTCTCTTTTATTTTGGGAAGACTTAGACTATATTGAATATTGACTCTCAAATTATAGTATCTTCTTAGTGAGTAATTAGTGAGTAATTAGGGTGAACTCTTGGGATTTCTTGTTAACTTCTTGTGTTTGATTAATCAAAGTGTTACCCCTTTGTGATTCTTGGTTTCATTTGATTATTCTTCCTTGGGTTGAATTTAGGTTGTTGAAGTCAATTGGGAGGTGAGGGTTTTAGTCCCTTGTTGCCCATAATTTCAATAACTTGAGTATTAATCCACATATCCTTTCTTTCTTTATTCATTTCCTTTGTTGATCGTTATCATTTGGTATCAGAGCCTAGGTTTAGATTTGTTCTTACAAATCTAGTCTTGGTTTAAAAAAAAAAAGTCCAAAAAAATTCGTCAAAAAAAAAA